>JAPYZR010000275.1:0-83496 GCA_030522945.1 Trichopria nigra | reverse complement strand
ATTTTTGATAATGATCGCAGGCAGTAATATTTTCGAATTTATCATATTCACATTGTAAATATATATAGAAGCAGTAAATCGGCAAATTTTGAATGATTCATTTTCAAAGAATGTTCAAGTCGCCGATTTGAACACTGTAAACGATCAAGAGAGTCACTATTGATCTACCACTACAACCAATTTCCTACACCAATAGCATTGCTGTAGCATATAACATGTGGTAAATAATTAAACGTAATTGTGCACCCATTCGGTCTTTGCAATAGCACACCAAACGCGTGCAAGGCGCATATACAAAGCTAGTGGCCGACATGGGAACACATTGATAAGATTTGATATTGCTCCTATCACCGACTTCTTATCGCAAAACAATAAGAAATTAATCGTGAATGGCGAATTATACTTGGTTATGTTTTCCGCAAGTTTTTAACTTGATACACGCGATAAACACACCCAACACTAATTTGTTGAGAACCAACGTCATATCTCTCTCTCTCTCTCTCTCTCTCTCTATATATATATATATGTATACAGAAGATTTTGGGTAAATTTTTTACGAAGAAACTGTAAAGATAAATATATATGAATACCATTTAAATTAATAAGCGATTATTAAAATCATAACATTCTTCCATTTGTTTTATAAGTGCAATAATCATTTTATGGATACTGTTTGTTGTAATGATCGAGCATTTTTAAAATATATTTTTAATGGAATGTTTGCTTCACTGATTTTCTGTAGATTTTTCTTTTATAGAATTTATAAAAATATTTATTACCATCAAGAGTGAAACAGAAAACAGCATTCCAATAAACTAAATCACCCATACTTTAAACTCTTCTTTCCAATTTTCTTCAAAGTTTGTATGTTTGCACTGGGCGCATAAAGAAGTTTCTGTTTATAATGAAACTCTGTGCCAAGTTTATTACACTATAACTTACCTCGAAGTTTGCTTCAGTGTTACTGAAAATTTTCTAAAATTCGAAAAAACTCCCCCTTTCCTTAAGACCTTCTAAAATGTCTGGTAAAAAGAAGTCTAATTGTTGGTTCTTACAGGACGCAGAGTTGGTTGACGCTTGACGCTTTATTACATGGTGAACTGTATTTTGATATTCAACGACAATATCATTTCCTTCATAGGATAACACAGTCGGGACAAACGAATTTACACTTGTAAGCATTTAAAGGTGGAAAATTGTCCAGTTTTTTTATGACATGATAAGTGTAAATACAAACTAAACTGTGCAAACTTGAAATTTGCTTCCATTACATAATTTGCCTGAAATTTAATGCATTCTCTTTTAACAGCGTATTAAAATGTTAACTAATACACCTAGTTTTTACTTGAGTCTATTTAATCTTGAGATATAATTTCAGTTTACGTAATTTTAGTGTTTCACCTCTATCTTTACAAGTAATGTTTATAGACGTTCGTGTTTAACCATTTATTGCGACGTACGATAGAACGACTTTTCTGACAGCTTGGGGACTATAATTTTATGATAAAATATAATTACAGTATGTCACTGCGTGTGCTCATATGTTCGAGGCTTTCAAAAATATTTAACCGATATGTCTGTAACATAGATATTAGTTAAAAAAAAAAAAAAACGTGTGTTTAATGTCTGGTCAACAAACCAACGGAGATGGGCGCTACATATGAAATTTTTATATTATTCAATTACATTATAATGTACTACGTTTTGTGAATTCCTTAAACGTTGATCTTTTTACTTAGCGATTGATAAACTAATTTCGAAAGTAAAAGAAAATTAATTGTTAATTTGGCAACAATTATTTGAAATTTGAAATCGTTATTTTGCTTTCATCTAATTTTAAACATCGTTCATTGTATATATCATATAAGCATTGTACTTATTTGAATATAATATACACCGAAAAAAATTACAGTATAAATTAATTTATTGGTATATCGTTAATACGTAGTGCATAATTTTCCAATATTGTACACATTTATACAGAAAGTGAAAAACCTAAACGTAACTAAAATATTTATGCCTTCATATGGACATCTATTGTACATCTACCCAAATGCTTGCACTTGGTATAAATAGTACAACTCAATTGAGTATATAGATAATACATTGAATATTATATAAATAGATCAAGTGACACGAAAGAATCTTTCAGATTAGTCATAGAATAAAATTAGACAGAATTTGTGCTATATACTTGTGTACTTAAATAAACTTGCATAAAAATAACCATCATGAATCACACTCATTAATGACGTTTGGAAAAATAATTTGTTATTCAATGAAACACTTGCCCAAAATTTGCAATAATTAAAATCGTGAATCAATAAATTTTCTTTATGAGTATGTGCGCTATAGCATATAAAAACATAGAGAACGGCTGTATTTAAAAAATATTTTATTCTGGGTAGGTCTTGTGTTGCATATTGCAGTCTACTATTAAGCATTGCCATTATCCAACTGGAATTATGTTCTTTAATTACGCGAATTAACATGAGAAGAAATATTTTGCATATATTTCTCATAATATATATTATATCGTAAGATACACTCTGTACTTAAATAGAAAGTTATATATTTCATATCGTGTATTTTTAAGGATTATCGTGTGCTATCTCATGTACGATTGCATAATTCTAGACTTTGAAGTATATATGGATTCGATTTATGTTAAAATGTTATTAGGTTTAATAAAAAGCATAATACTGTTAAACAGAATATTATTCAATGAATAAAAATAGTTCAAAATATTTTCATTCCTCCTCACTTTGTACAAAACCACGTCATAAAGAAAAACAATATTTTTTGAATAATCATTGTATTATTGAAGTGCAATTTGATAGTATATTCGGAACATACCCTCAAAAATCTAATAATTTATGTACCTTAGTAGAAAATGCGAGACCAGTTTATGCACATCTTTTAAAGCTCCATTACTTTTAACATATAGAGGACAGAAAAAATGTTCAGAAACTCTCGTCATTATCTACTATAGGGTACTAAATATATATATATATATATATATTAAGTAATTGTACTAATTGTATCATATAAGTGTGTTATAGTCTCTAAATTTTTGAGTGTAAATTCTTTCGACTAACTACAAAGCAGAGTGAAATTTCAGCAGAATCGACCGAACTTGAATCTCTCATTCCTTAAATATTTCAAAAATAATTTTGGACAGGATAGCGGAGAGAGGCCCTTTATTAAATTTCCAAAAAAATCGTGCTCATTTTTACTGTATGGTCTTAATGAATTATTTGGTAAGGAATGAATCTTTTTCTGATGCAATTTTGTTTTAAATCGCAATTTAAAAGTACCGTTTCCCGTAATGTCGCCTCTTGAGAGGCCCCACGCACACATGAATCAAAGAAACCGTGGCAATCACATGCGTTGTTTGTCTATGGCTTGCCTGTACAGGAGCAACATCCATACCCGCGCAATTTATGAATATATATATATGTGTGTGCGGAGGTAAATACGTCTGAATTTCATCAAACTCGAACATCCCATTTCATATACCATATACATAACTTCGCTCGTTATATATCAGCGTAAACGGCATCTCTCGCTGATTTCAAATATTGAATACCCGTAAACTGGAATACGATTTGCATATCGACGAGGAAACGATCTGCGATGCGAAAACTGAATTTACGTACTTTATCGTGTTCATTCTTTTGTCCCGGCAACGTTTTTCACGTGCACGCGAAGTTTACTTCTGTACGTGACCGGAATAGTCAGTTCATTTTTCGCGAAAACATCGCAAAGCTATATACAAGTAACTATAATTGTTGACATATCGATGGTTTCTTAAATTGGTTTAACTTAATAAAAATATTTTAAAGATTTACTTCATTATACGTGCATAATTAAAATCTGTTGATAAAATAACTGTCTATCGCCTGATCCTGATGCATACAATTCAGCAAATAATGGTGATAACACGGCAGGATATTTACTCCTATAAAATTTTTTTGACCAAAATGTATGCGAGAATTTTTGATCTCCTCAGTTATAGTGTAACTAAATTTCAATGACGCCAAACTTGTGGATAGTATGACTGTCTTCATACAATTATTTATATTTTTATAGTATATTAAACATTTTCTCTTTATAAAATAAATTTCAAATTAAATTTAACACAAGTTTAGAATGTCATTGAGCAATACACCATTTCAATTGCAATACTGTCACGGCAGTGACGATATAACTCGGTATTGGATACTAGCCGAATTCTGGCATTCACGTTGGCTCGGAACTGCGCCATTATTAATATCCGCAATAATAGGTTAAGCAAAGCTGGTGCTGTGCTAGCGTTATCTTGACACGATAACACTATTCGGTATGTGGCACATACTGTCGCAGTACGATACCCGTTGTAATTTTCTGATTGAACGGCTTCAAATGCGAATGCCTTATATACAGTTATTAATATACAATAAGTTGCTTCTGTCCAAATGTTATATGCAAATACAGCGGAAAATGTATATAACGTTCATCAAGGAGCACCTGGAGTGATCCTGTTAAAAACTTCACTTCTAATGCGAAAAGTGACAATAAAAAATTATCTGCACTTTTTTAAAATGCTGGATATTTTATTACGAAATTAAGCGTCACATGAATAATAATCCAGTCCTACCCACATAGCATATGACGTCACCAGGACGCCCTGATATATCGTTTTGAATATCCCATATATCCGTTCTGCATAACCAAAGGAAGTCTTGCGTACTTCCGATCGGGACGTAAATAAATTTTGTAAAATATATTTTACAAATTTTACGGTATACCGACAAAATAATATGTTTTCATTGGAGGCATGTATGGACGTGATGTTATGGACTTCTTTCATCAAATATCCATTTCCTTGAGAATATCCTGATGTCGTCCCGAATATCCTTTATATCCGTCTTAGATGACCAGATGATGGATGATCTTTTAATTCCACGATAATCGTATTATTACTTACTCTAATTTATTTTCGACCGCGCATTGTAAAAAATTTTGTTCGCTTTAAAGGCGGAAACATTTTGAATAATGATAAAAAACACATATTTTGCAAATAAAATCGAACATTTTTCAAAAATTAATGGGTTTGAATATATATAATGTATACTTTATGAACCTTTATAAAGGTCTTATATTTATACAAATTTATGAATGATGAAGGGCTATCGGTACATTTTTCAAGGATCTTATCTCGTTAGAAGTATAAGCATCAATGGGTTTAATTGTTCCTATTTATCGGACACATATCGCACGTACGTTTCGGAAGTACGATTTGGCTTTTCGTGCCAGGATTGTTTATGCGTCGTCGTAAAATACGTAGCAAACGTGGACGGGGTTAAAAGTGTATTGGTCTCTGTTATCGGTCCTTGTTCAATAACGTCGCGATATAACGTAACGATGGCCTTCGGTGGGCGTTGAATTACGCGTGTAGGTGGATAGATACGCCGGTAGCGTACATGTTCCGCATCGTGTCGTTGAGGAGGGACTCGTTTCGTACTTGACCGGAAAACTGGGTACCGCATCAGTATCGAGGTAATCGATCTTGTTACCGAAACGAAGCTCTTCACGACCCCCGTCAAGATTCGATTCTGTACAGTATAGTGCCGAAATATATATCGATCAAATTTTCATTCGAGTATCTGTAAAAAAAAGTTATTGCGCTTTATCCCTCTATTTCTTAAAATATTTCTAGAGATGATCCAAGAAAAATACGATAATAACTGCAACTTGAATTATTAATGTGATACTGCGGTTATATTTTAGGATGATCACTGATTATGCAAGGTCACGCTATTGTGATACACAATAAGTAAAAATGATTTTTTATTGTTATATTATGTTTTCTTGAAAACGAAACATTTTTAATGCAGTACGAGATGGTGCGAACAAAATCACGGTGCAATTAGAGATAATTCCACGCAACATAAAAATAGCTTTAATTAATTTTTTACATAATATCGCTATCGTCTTACTGACGAGTTCACGCAGTCTATCCGGGACGAACATACTCACATTTCACAATAGACCACTTTTAGGAATTTTCACGACAAAAATTACCAAATTCAACAATTGTGGTGCCTTAATACGAATTACTCATTCGATGTCACATTGAAAAATTAATACGGGAATGACTGCTTCATAGGTGGCACTTCCCAAACTGCAGCTGGACAGGGATAGCACAGGTGTTTCCTGTAGTATGATGCGCGTCGAGTAAAAAAATAGGAAGTAGAGATGTCCTTAATTTGTAAGCGAGCCATTATTGCAGAAATAGTAATAGATAGTGGAAGATAAAAATTTAAAAACGGTACGCTGAAATTAAAGAAGACTCCAATTCGACATATTTTAATTTAATTTAATCGAAGTTTATTTTTTACAGTTATTGTACATCACTATATAATCATAATATATTATAACGTATATAACAAAGTATACGTTATCCTGATGTATTTTTTACGATTAACAAAATATTGTTAAAAATTCTTTTTAATATCAGCTGAAATGATGGGAACCTTACATTTATATAGAAATATGTTTTTTCCCGTTTGTATATAATAAAACTGATAAGATAAATTGAGTGCTTGAATCTTTTTTAATTCAATTCAATATAACATCAACAGTAATTAGTAGGTAGTTGCCCATGTTTACGTCACACTTGTTTATGATATTAATTTCAAAAGAATATGGTATTTAATGACAAATCAGTCTACTTATTGCAAAGTACAATGAACCTTAACAGCTTAGAGAAATAAATCTAATTTGTATTTACTGGGTCAGGTCAATTAAAAATAATTAATAATTTATAAATCATCAGTATACCGCGTTTTAAGCATAAAATGTTTCATATCGTAACATTTTTTAAATTGACAGTCTGTTTTGATATAAAGCAAGTTTTCCGAATTTTCGATGATGATGAAATCCACAGGTATAAAAGAATAATTATAGTATTTTTCCATTATATATTTAGCATAATACATTACATATACCTTTTGTTCAGTATATATCTATGTACATAAATCTTGTTAATGTTTAAATCGATAAATGTGACATTAACGCAAATTTATCACATTTACAATATAAATATTTCCTTTATATATTATGCTCACCACGACTGCGCGATTAGTATTATACAACAACTAAAGGATAATATTGCAGGGATAATTCTACACATAATTAAAACAATAAAGTTCTGTACAAAAATTCAATCCGATGCCTTATTGATGAGCAATTTGTATTCTGATGTGCCGAATTGAAGAAGTCAGAAATAAGAAAAATATCACAAATAGCGTTTTGTATTCATATACTATAACAAGTCTTCTTATATCTCATAACCAGTTCACAGCAATACATTCGTTTCCATACCAGCCCATCCTATGACGTCATATGGTAAAGTAAAATCTATGAATTGAAAAGTATCTGTACGGTTTTTCAAAAACTGTACTTCATTAAGACACTTTTGAGTTCGACTGTTGAAAATCACGTACTTTCTTCTATCTTAAGTAAAACCTATAGTGCTATCATTACTTTTACAGAGATAAGCATTGCTCATATCTTAGTAAGTGCCTATAAATTTCAGGCTTAGATTATATTTTATTTACATTTCTAGGATTAAGATCATGATATTGTTTGTAAGATCGGTCCAAAAGCTTTTTAAGTGTCATGCCAAAATTCAGCTAGTCAATACTAACAAGAACTTTGTAATAACAATCCTCCAATTATAGGGATTTTCCCTGATAATGTTTATTTTTCACCTGGCAGCATTTCTGTAGTTTCCATGGTGATATAATATGGATAGATAATAAGGGAGTCGCTGATAAACATATTTTGATAAAAAAAAAAATATAAATGACCTGGTCGAGGATAAGGTCTTGCAGCCTATTGTCTCATAAATTGAGTCCACGCTACAAAAAGAAAATGTGGAATTCTACCGGTTTGATTTCAATTTGTTCTTAAATTAAGTTAAAAATTAAGTTAAAAAAATAAAAATTGAAACATTAATTAATAAGTCTACTTTTACAGATATAAGTTAATAAAGAATGAGTAAATAACTCAAATAAATATATATATAATTTTTTCGTAGGCTGAAAATTCTCTTAAGACGTGGTCTTCCCGTTCTACTGAGTACCACATGGTGAAATTTTCCATATGCGTTGAAACATTAAGTCGTCGGAACCCTTCACAATTAATGAACATTTTTTTTAACTCCGATTTTTTTATTTACAATCTGTCTCTTTTTGAGACAATAAGCAAATTCAAAATATACAGTTACATGTTTGATTAGAAATACTCCAGCGAGCATTCTAATTTGGTTATGTTACATATTTAACATATAGCTTATAAAGAAAAAGAGAAAAAAAATCAAAATAATTGAAAATGAACATTTGAATACATTTTAAATATAGTGTAAAATATTTAACGGAGCATAGTAAAAAACTCGTTTTCAGTGTTCAATTTGATATAATATGTTTTAATATTGTATCACATCTTATTAATAATCATTTCATGAGTTTTATTATTAAAAGGTTTAATTGGTTATATGGCCAACTTTAGGAGATAATAAGAAATGCAACAAAGAAAAAAAAATACGTAAAACTAGATCTTTATGCTAGTTAATACGAATCAATGTTTTAAAACGCCTGTGGCGTACTACATAAGAAACTTCATAAGTGGAACTGAATAATCAATCATTTTAAATGATTTATTAATAAAATTGAATGTGAGCATAATATTGACGTATCTATAGTGTAAAATACTTGAAATAAAATGTCTACAAACTTTGAAATGGTTTCAAGCTCCATTTTAAATGCTTTCTTGTCTTCGTCACCTGCTCAAATTAGCGCGAAATTACTTTGCAACAAGGGGTGGCATCATATACATAATATCGATTTATTGTGGGAAATTAATTAAACATTTAATAAAAAGCAACATGCTAATAAATTTCGTACTCGTATAAATTAAAGAGTGCAACGCCCGTAATGATAAATAAAAGTATTTCTGATGTTTCACATGTGATAATTAGCATTGAACTTCTTATTTTACAAATTTTCTCGACATTCAATACAATATAATATTTATGTAATATATTCAATTCAATTCAATACAATAGATAGACTCCGATATATAATATAAATAAACATTGGATGAAAGACCATTTTCTATATTTTAGGATTTATCAAGCAGTAATTTGTATTAAAAAATGCATTAAAAATAAATTTACGACAAACACAATGTATATAGATAGAGCACGTACTTGTAGATGCAAAAAAAAAAAGAGTAAAAGCATCGCGGTATATAAAATACTTGCCTATGTGCTTTTCTTATCGAGGTTAAAGACATTTCACAATTTAAAGACTCGATTCATAGATATATACATGTGTGTGTATATATGTGTGTGTGTGTGTGTGCGTTATTCCCGAACATAATGCACAATAATTGATTGGTATTGCAATATTGATTAAATGTGAAATAAATATTTATAGTTTTGGTTGTATATGAGGTCAATTGACAATTTGATAAGGTGACAGCAAAAAATGAAAAAATGAAATAAAGCGTAAAGGAAGATAAAAAGAAAAGAAAAGTATCTAGCAAAAGGAAACTATTTATATATTTTTTAATCTTAAGTTTTAAATGTGTTTACTTTTTAAAATTGTAGATATTTTTGATCTTGTATCTTTAATTGATTATATCTTAAAGGCGTGATAAAGTAAAGAATTCTACTGTCATTCATTCTAATTTTGCTATTAAAATATCGTTCAGTGAAATTTCATTCATTGATTTTCACTTTACTCCTGCAGCGACTCAACGGGAATAGACATTTTAGGTAAGACTATCACACGATTCATTTCACGAAGGTTTCTCAGAGGGGAAGCCAATTGAAAAATCAATTTTCCTCCAACAATTAATCTTCATATTTTTGCTACCCTTCACGTCCAACAAGACACCATAGAAACGAGGATGGGTCTGTTTGCTTTCTGATCAAGCCATTGGATTCAATCCAATCCAACTGAAAGTTAATTTCAGAAAGAATTTCGTCGTCAGATAACGATCCGACATAAAACAATCAATCGATTGCACAGTTGCAACACGATGAGCCATGCATTCGGTATCTTGTCAAAGCTACATCGATAAATAACACAACGTGAGTCCTCCAAATAATTCCATGAACTCTGAAAGCTTGACGGTCATTTGCCAATCGATAATGAAATGCGAATATTAGTAAACGAATTGTTGTCATCACTGCTCGGATGAAACGTGAGTAGACAGTACTCACCAATAAATTGAAAATTTTTGTATATATTTGTTTTTGAAAAATTAGTCGATATATCCTTTAGGTCATCCAATCCTGTCATATTCACAACTAATTAAGAATGACTAATTTTGGGGTTGGAATTTACATAATCTTACCCTTTTATATATCATAATCCCAATACCTTGACCTCTCCGTGTATTTTACAACAAAATAAAAAATTCTTTAATTTTATATTATTAATTAATTTATTATTAATTGTATATTATTACGCAACTAGTGAGGTAAAAGTGGGAGTTTGTCAAGCGAGCGTATAACGAGTGCTGACAACCTCACTCGTCCTAGATCAATTTTCTTAAATAACTTGCGTGAAGAGCAATTTCGAACACCACCGTTTATTGGCCGCGTGAGAGAAGTCGAACTTCCTGCGAAGGATTTGGAGAAAACAGATTACATCGCAACTAATATTTTATATGAGAAAAACTTATTTAAATTTCAATAAAAAATAAAAAAAAAGGTACCAAATGTCCTTTCTAATGTATAATATAACAGGCAAACACCGAATTTGAAAGAAATGTGGAGTTTGCTATACGTTTTAACGTTGCTAACCAAAAATAAATATTTACGTTATGTATGCTACTTCACCCAGTTGAATATGCAACATTTGAAGAGCACTTAGGAAATGACCGTTTGAAGATGCTCCCCTGCCAGTTTTGGCGACAAGATGGCCCTTCTGCGTATCGACTGCTAAGTGAAAATGCTAACCGAAATTCTCTGGGCATTCGCATATGTTCGAAGACCATCAGTTATGGGGAAGAGTGCGCATAAACGGTCAATTTTTAAATAAAAAAATGCAAAATGTATATTTAACTGTTAATTTTTAACGTAAATATTCATTTCCAGCACTGCATGAATGCGAATGTCTGAATGCTATCTGTGTGCGTCCCAGAAAATACATTAATTTAGTATAAGTGCACTTTTGTATTTATATTAATTATTCTTAAATTTTACATTTGTTAACTATTTTCTAGAGTATTATTAAGTTTATTTACGCAGAGTAATCATGAAAATATATAATATACATGATGTAGATTTGTATTCGCTTATAAATATGAAAATGATTCATCGTGCAAATTTTGGTATCGTTCATTAGATGACAAAAATAGTTACGGTTAAATAATTATTATGTATTTCGGATCACATATATTCCTCTCCATTTATGTAATTCTACCTGATTTCCATCTCTGGGCAATATTTAGTTATGAAAATTTATATAATTTTATCCGGGAACGATATTTTATTTAATAGAAAAATAAAACTATTTTTTGTACGAAAGCGATTTTCACTATATCTTTTTAATATTGAAAATGCCGAAAGAAGTGAAGTTTACTCGTTGGCCAAAGCAGCAATAACCGATCAAATTCAATAAAATACTAAAAAATAATATATAAAAAAAAAAAAAGAAAAAACAGATAAAAGCAGTTGAACATATTAATCAAAAACAAACGAAAAAATAACCGAGATTCAGTAAAATGTAAAGTTTGGAAATAATATTAAATAAAAGTTACATATATTAATTTAAATTATAAAAATGAATAAAATATGCACACTATATAAGCAATATATAACTATAGCTTTAAATAATTATAATTATATAAACCATATGTATGCACGCTGGTAAAGCTAACAAGAATTTATCATAAATATTGAAAAATTGACAAATAAAAACCAAAATAGCATCGGTCAAACTCAGCACTTATTATGAGTCAATTTCTATCGTTTTGGTGTTACATTGTATAACATTCATAACATACGAATGCATTTTTTTACGTGCATTAAACGCGAATTTTCATTCTACTGAGGATTTCCCAGAAATTTACTTATTATTTTTCATTTTATATTGTCCAGGCAATGTTAATATTCTCTACACCAAAAACGTAAATCAGTTTTCCTATTTTTCGACTTATCCGGTATGTTGCAACAAATACCCAGGCAGAAAGTAATCGTGGAATTCCGGTTTATTGTAAAGGCCCTACATCGGAAAACCACCATAAAATTTGTACGAGAAAATCTCTCGAAAAGAAAGAACGTGTACCATTTCGCAAATGAAAACATAAATCACAATCAAAAGTGATAAATAATTTAAGATTACTATTTAATGAAAAGAACTTTAATAATAATAAATATGAACCATTTTCTAAATTGCAAGTATTAGATTAGGTATATTAGGAAATACAATTTGTGAAGACTAGGAAGAAGAATATGAAGAAAGAGAAGGAAATGAAGAGTTTGGAGATGATTGTAGAGTGAAGAAATTATGACAATCGCAGCAATAATAACAATAATGTTGGCCTTGGAAATAGTGACAGGGATAAAATGAATGGCTGCAATAATAATAATTATGACAATGATAATAACGATGATAATATGATAATAGTGACGACACTTGGATTTAGAATAATTTTGCTTCGTTTATTTTCTGCGAAAATGTAAGAAATGCGGATAAACGCGAGTATTTCAAGAATGTTATTGGGTTTGAGGTGCCGTTTTTCGTTCTATCGTTTTGTTTTAATATTATTGTATCTCTACGATCACATAACATCAATCTGAATCATTCAACATGATCAATTATTAAACGTAATAATAGCGAAAAAATGACGAATTTCAAACTTATGAACCTATACATTTCGTCCGCCATATTGAAACAGCCGCGTGTTGAATCAAATTTTTCCAAGTCTATAATATTCAAGTTCATATATCACTTGCACGATCCAATGAGGTTCCAGATGAGTCAACGTTTTGTTGTGAATGAAGCTTAAATATTAAAATACAAAAATAACGAATGATAATAAATATGATTTTTTCCTCTTATCGTGAATGTCATCGGAATATGGAATTTTCAAAAAATGTTAAACGTCATCACTAATCGACTTATTTTATATATGTATATATATACGCATTACGTATATATATATATATATATATATATATATATATATACATATTTTTATTGTTTTCATTATCTACGGCATCATTGAATTCGGAGCAATTACAGCTTGCAATAAAAGGTACGGGTACGTGTCCATGAAATTTTATGTAGGTGCACATTAATTTAGATTTAGTTTCAGTCTGTTATAATTGAAATTTTATGTCTAAATATATTATATGTGATTTATATATCTACATTTAAATTGCATGTACGCCATGTTTAGAATATACAATTTTCTTTATGCAACTATACGTAGACATTAATCATGGCATTCCGTTTTATTGTATAGGCCCTACATCGGAAAACCATTATAAAATCTGTACGAGAAAATCTCTCGATTATTACCAGATTTTATGTAGAAAATCTAGAAATTTGATAGTGGAAATTGCTATAAATTCTAGGTTAGATAAAATATGAATTTTGTCTCGTTTCTATATCGGGTTTGTCTAGAAAATACTAGATGTGATTATTTTTATAGCAAATTTATTTAGGTTAGAATAAAATAGCTTTTCCTAGATGAAAACTAAACAGATTCTGTTTAGATGATGGACATAGATTGTTATCATGGCGCTACATAGTTTGGAGCTACATAGTTTTCCAGTCTAGAACCAGTAACTATTCTTGGTAATCTAAACAGAATCGATACAGCGCCACGATTAATTTCTACTAGGGGCATGCATAAAATTTTATACATATATACATGTGAAAATTAATTTACGATCAGTCTATGCACTAAAATATCACTAAAGTTTATATACAATTTCATTAAATGTAATGTATTTTAATTGTGAATGACATTTTTAATAGTATTTTGAATATATGAAAATACTTCCAAAAAACTTTAATTACATATGTATGACTATATACAGGGTGTTATAAAAGTACCGGAACAGCAGAATAACTCGACAATCTGACGGTGTCCTTGAGGATTTTACAATGAACGTCAAGGTCATTGTTAGGGTCAGATCCAAGGTCACCGTCATATAGCCAGGAAAAAATCGCTTTCGATAAAGACGCAATAATGCACGGGCATCGCCATCTCAATTACCAGCAGTTATAGGGAAATAACTATATGTATACCACCTTGTTATCGCCAACGTGTATATTTCTAACTACTCTCGCATATATCGAGTGGGATTTTGCGGGATGCCCCGATGTATATCGCGTATTCGTGCTCATTGTTTACGACTCGGCTGAATGGCTCTTTCGATCCGCGCGAGCTTAGTCTCACGTAACGCGAAACAGATCGTTGCTTGACACTTGTTCTCCAGTAATGTAACACCTGATTATGCTACATCTCGATATACGCGACGTCACAAGTTCAGCAAGATCCGAGTATATACGCACACTTACACTTTGTACATTAAACGTACATAAATATTTCGAAAGCACATTTCAACAAACGAAAAGTAGAAAAGCGCTGTTTCATTAAAATGCAGAATGAAAAAGACCGAAGGACGCAATATAGTTGTATAGTGGTAAAAAGGAATTCTAATTACGATTGTCGAAATTCAAATTTGAAAATACCGCACTCGTGTTCAAAAGTTCGGAACAGTCGAGCTTTTCAGGGCCTGCAATTGCAGGCAAAGTTCTGAAAAATAAGTATATAGCAGCATACCTGGACAAAATAGCTCTGCATGAAACGGTGCCTTCAGTATAAATACGAAATCGCGGAAAAAGTAACACTTCGCTTTTTTCGAAAATTTTGCAAAAATCGCACGCTAACCTCAAGCTGTCAGTTGGGAAAATTCTAAGCGGATCGAGGTTACTTCACGATGCAATTACCAATGTCTCGCGGGTACTCGTAATCGGCGCGCGAGACTAAAAATATCCTCCTGGATCGGACGAACTCTACTCTCGTATCCGCGTTTAGCTTCCTGAAATTGTGCGAAAGATCATGCAATTTTCAAGTATTGTTTGAAGTTCGAATCCATTTTCTGTCCACCTCGGATTGGAATCGAGCGCGTGTCATTACGGAGCAGCGGAGGCGCTTCCCGACATCTCGACCGCACGGATCGAGGCGAAACGAGGAGGCAAAGAGGTAAGAAAGGCGAGCTTCTCGCGTCCTTGCCAGCCTCTCCTTCACCGCCGTCGGGGCATCTCCTACTACGTGGGGGCCACCCCCACTGCGCGCGAGCGTTTCTCCCACCAATGCGCTATGTAAGCCTCCACATGACATCCTGCGTTTTAGTCTCGCAGCGGCACTCGCGAGCGACGGTCGCGTGACTGTGGAGAGTCGGTGTCGAAGTGCACGAAACGGAATAGACGAACGAGAAAAACCCAGAGAGTGTGTGAGAGAGTACGAAGAACGAAACACGCGGAAGTCGAATCCTCTTCTTCTCGTAGGAACGAAACAAGAAGGAGAAGAGAACTGCAAGCCCGAAAATAAACCAAACAATCCATCCTTCTTTTCTCTCTCTCTCTCTCTCTCTCCCTCTCACTCTATCTCTCTATCTCGCTCCTTGTCTTGATGAAAATCGCAAAAAATTCAAAAAGAAAAGAAAAATAAATAATAAAACAAATAACACAACACACAAGTCTCATCCCCCTTTCGAACCTCGTTTTTTTACTTTTATAAATAACCGTCCGTCTTCGCTCTAAGTACATATACGTGAGTTGTATTATTCTTAACGGATAGTTCCTTAGTGAGTTCATTTGGAGTTGCGACGACGCGTGTGAGTTGAGCCGATCGCTCGATACAAGTGCGCCGAGAGTTACGTCCTCGTTGACCGCAAGCTTCGTCGGCGTATTCCTCGTCCGGTAGCCGCAGTGAGAACCACTGGATAAGGATTGCGGGGGAGGTCCACGCTGATCGCCACATCGTTTCGCTTCGCTTTTTTGCTTCGCCGATCGACGCTAAAGGCTCCGCACCGATCATCACCGGCCTGCACCACCACGAGTAACGGAAGATCTCTAACGAGACTGTACGGGACTAGACTTCGGTGACACGTGAGTACTCGATATATACATGCAAAACGCCAATACACCATACGTTTCCTTCTTCCTCTTCCTCTACTCTTCTGTCCTGGTTCACCTTGTTATTAGCTCGTGTTCGATGTACCTCCTCCTACTCCCCGACGCTCGACGGCGAACCTTATTGGAAACGTCGCCGCACTCCGCAACTTACGTAACTGCAAGGAAATGCAAAACTAGAAAACAATTCGATCCCGAAAGTTCTAGATAAATCGAGAAACAAACAATCACTTCTTTCGTTAAAATGAGGGAACTCGTGGCCACATTTGCTTTTATATATGGGAATGCTCCAAAAATATCACATTAGGAGAATTTCGTTGCCTTAATCAATAGTATCACTCCGACAGGCGAACGAACACATTACGATCGTGAACAAATAACTCTGGTATCAGAGAATCTGATCGTCTGTTATGTCAATAATAAAACGATTCGACGATTCCTATCAATAGGCAAACATTCTACCATTCCATTTCTCGCCAAATCCCAGAAAAGTTCATGCTGATGAACGTCAGTGACAAATACGTTTTCGTAAATAGGTTCGTTAAGGATAATTTCTATCCAAGTTGCAAATGATTCCTTTTGCAACTGTTGCGGAAAAGTCCCTTCGGGTTTTTTCTTTTTTAAAGGTCGTTAGAAATAAGCTGTAATCTTTCAGCAGGGTTTGTGTCTTCAAAATTCCAAGTGATCCGATGACCCCGACAAGCAGTACATGAATTGGATTTACATCTCATTATTCTTGTCAAATGTCTTGAAGAGATTCGGTTATAATGTACCACTTGGGAAGTATTCCTCTTTCGAGTATTATCGAATCTTAATTGGTGAAAAATGGACTCCCAAGCAAGACCCGCCCCCTTTATAGCTGTCACAACAATTTGATGACTGCAGCGAATTTATATCCCTTGGGCTTCGTCGCAAGTCAAGAATACAAAATCACCTTATTTATTCAGGGACCTTAATGGAACATTATTTTTCTATCTAGAATTTCGTATTCATTTAATCAATTTCAACTCAGTCTTTCAAAAAAGATTTATATTCACATCTAGGGAACTGTCAATTGCATCATAAAACTGTCAATGAAGCAATCGATCGACATAAATGGACAACGATTTTATAATAAAATAATTCGCTAAAAGACAATAAGTGGGCAAAGTACAAATGTTATTGTCGAGTGCAACATAATTACGATTCAATTTATATTTATTTACTAGAAAATGTACAAGTCATCTAAACAATCAGTGATCCTCAAAATCCGATCAATTATTTCACCAGGACCCGTCTATAGTCGGAATCGGTTTGTCAAATCTACCTTACGACGAGAATCAAACGATTCGCGCATAATAATAGTTTCTCCAGGTAAAATAACGTCAGCGAAGTGTAGAAGCAATTAGTGCAGCAATTGTTACGTTAGCGTACAATTACTGAATTCTACGTCAAAACAGTAATCGCATCAATTTTCAATAAACCTTTTTCCTCATTCCAACACAGCAAACAGCGTAGAGTATGGCATGTGTTAGCTACTCTTTCAATTTTGCACGACCTTCCGTCACGTGCTCGATTAAAGTTGTCACTTTTCTCGGCGGCCCTGGCGTTTCCCCAATTTGACCATTTTATTTGACGTTTTCTTGATTGGAATTTTTTAATTTTTCCGTGGGTATACATTGATCATCATTAAAAACGGTTGATTAACTAAATTTCGTTAATTCTTTCGTTCTTCTTGGACAAATATACAATCCCTAGACAACTGTCAGTGCTAAAACTTATTTGCCAAAAGTTGTTTGCCAATGTTATTTTCATTTTTATTTTTGAGTTTTAGTTCACAGATCAATAAGCGTGCGATCAGTTGTCAGGCATGACAGTTTAAAAGGTAAAGGCAATTTGGTTTTTCTCCACTCGTCTTGTTCCCAGTGCAGGTGCACTCGCTTGCAACTATTTTCAACTTGGATTATTTCTCTATTTGGTGCTTCTACGTACATTTTCACTCTTGTTCTCGTACTGGTTTTCTCTCGAATGTATTCCTGTAAAGTAATCACTGAACATTTACTTAAAATATATTCATTAGTTTACAACTATGCAAGTCTGTCGTTCATTTACTTTAACTAATGAGTTAATCAGTAACTTAATCAACGATTAAGGAAAAATATTCAGCCCCGTATCTATCGCATACTTTCGTTACACACTGCTTATCTATTGTGACGTTTATGATTATTAAATACATATTATACTTGTCACTTTGATGCTGTAGGCGTTTGCACACATCACGCCTCTTTTGCTTGTTTTATGACAGATTTTTTACTCTACTTTTCGATTCCCCTTTCCTTAGATGTCTCATCATACTTTCTTCTATTTTAGATTTAGGCACAGCTTTTATTTTTAGTTGTCGCCTTTCTCATTCTTTGGCACTCTAATTCGTTCTCGTTCTTTTTTCTTTTTATTTCCGCTGACATATTTTCGCTCAGTACTTACCAACTCGATTTTTTTTCTATTTTTAGTGCCATTGCTCAAGTTTCATATGTGCAATACGTGGGTTCATTTCTTCGCTTCAACAGAGCCGCTTTTCAGAGGCTTTACAGCAGTTTTTTTAGTTTGCTTCCATTTTTACCGAGCGATGAAGTTATTTTTAACTCGCGTCGTTTTCTTAAATGCATCTGTATTTTCGGAAACTATTGCTGCTGCACAGTAATAAAGATATTTCGTTTCCTCTTTCCTTCCGTGTCCTTTTCTTTTTCTTACTTGGAAATTCACTCACCGCTGCTCCACTTCCGTATGATTTAATTTTCCGTAGGATTCTTTTTCATTTACGCAGCTTTTTACGCTTTCTTTTGACGTTTCTAGAATTTGTGCCGTTCGCTTCCGGTTTTTTTTCTCGTTCATTTTTCGAATTTAAACGACTCGCACCATCCTAAATTCGAGATGCCCATATCGGCCCCTTTCGACCTTAATGTGTTTTTACCACTTTCCTATAGACGCAACGTTTGCGGTGGCAGCTTCTCTTCATTCGATTTTCCTTTTATTCCCGACTTTCTGTACCTAACTCAATTTTGCTGTCTTTCACTCCGGGATATCCATCTATTTCACTTCTCCCGCATCGAGCCTAATTCATTTTCAACTTTATTACCAGTTACCTTAAGCATTTTACACTTTATTTACATTTTATCATTATTTTCATTAGATGTTTCCTCAACATGTAAATATGATACGTTATGCAACTTGTAACGTAAAGTGTATTTTTTTTAAAAAAGTGTACTTTTACATGAGCTTTTAAGCGCAGAAAGTTTCACTTTACTTGAAAGAAATAGAACAAATATATACATCACTTCTAATTGTCAATATATTTTGAAAAGTGTAAAGTTTTTCACTATTGTGATGCACTGCAATTATTAATTATTATAAAATCTTATAATTAGATCAATGCGGTATATATTCTTTTTCGAAAAAAAGTTACAACGCGTGAAACTGACAGCTGCACGTGTCGCAGTTTCACCGTGCAACTCGACTTGGAAAATATATTTTATAAACAATTGATTTCGTCTCGATTATTTCTGAAAAAAATGTTACGTGTTCGTGTACCACTATACATATACGTATCGAGGTATCGGAGATGCTATTTGCGGTGACCGAGCTCCACGAGGAGTACTTGTATTCATTTTTTCCTACATTTTTTACGCCTTTTCTTTCTTCTTCGTCTCTCTTCCTATCTATTCTTGGCAAGCTTTTTCTTGCCCTTATCCCAACCCCTTTCCTCCTTTCTCTCTCTTTCGGTCTATTTTGTACACTCGGCTTTATTTCATTCCGTTTATTCTCGTTTTGCATTCTCGACAGTCCTTCTAACGCGTCGGTTCCGGCTATTTTTTTTACAATGTGCATCGCTCCTATTCCGTCTGCCACATTTCCTTCCCCCCCTCGTTAGCGCAACTATCATCATTGCAGACCAATTTCACCTTTTATAATGTCATCTCTGTTCTTCACACCTACTTTTTTGAACTGATACAAAATTATAAGTATACATGGTATAAGAAAACTCATTTCGAAAACAGACATTTTTTTTATAAAATTTACTCTGCTTGTTTTAATTGTTATTCGTATAATATTCTTCCGTAAATATTCCGAAATGTGTTGTATAGTGTACTTAGGTTAACGGCAAATTTCCACGTACTGAAAACCTAACCAAGTAACCAGTTGAATTTTAAATTTATTATTTATTCTTATATAAGAAAATCGGCCATTTTAAAAATGTCAGTATTTTCACGTTTGCTCATTTTTGTATAGGAGCGAACTTAAATTATTTCAAACAAATTCGATTTAATTTCAAATGATTATATAAAAGAATTAAGTGAAAATAGAAATAAACGACTTTTCGCTCCTACAAGAATTAGCAAACTGTCTTTCACCACGGGATATCCATCTATTTCATTTCTCCCGCATCGAGCATCCGTAAGCCTAATTCAGTTTCAAACTTTGCCGGTTGTCTTAACCATTCTACATTCATCTACCAAGATGATCTTTACATTTTATCATTATTTTCATTAGACGTTTCCTGAACATGTAAACATCTGATACGTTACGCAACTTGTACGTAAAGTCTATTATTTTAACGAGTCGAGTCTCATTCAATCGCTCGACTGACAGACAGTTATACACGCGAAAATAATGGCATTTTTGTCGATGAAGAAATGCGATTTCGTTTATTTTTATTGCTAATAGTTTATTTCTCATAAAAATATTGTAAGTTTAAAAATCAAAATCTGGAATATTAGAATACAAATAAGAATGAAAAAATCTATGCTCATTCTTAGCATTGAAGGCCTCAACGTCGATTACGTAGAAAACAAAATTGAAAAGTTCTTATATCTACAATGGACCCGCTGTCACATTGACCCGAAAGAAAAACACGATTCTTCTTCTTCCATTGGAGTGTGGCATTTTCATCGATACAATTCCTTTTCTAACCATGTTTACAGTGCTTTTTCGGCACGCTTCCCTCGACGCCTTCATGCTGTCCCCCCCATATGTGTGATGGGTGCTTTCCGGTCCTTCGGTAAGATGCACATCCACGCGCCGGACCAGTAATTATTAGGCTCGGTCCCCCACACACTCGATCCTCCAGCTGGCGTATAAATTCGTATATAGGCATGTTTTCACTCGTTTCTACGCGTCGAAGCTCGTAAACACGCGCCTTTGCCTGGTTCCTCTGACACCCACACACACGTGTGCGTCCCTGTCCGCCTGGTATATATACAATACCACCACGACGTAGGAGCTCGGCATGGAAACACACGCTCGTGCGACGCATCGACCCGCTGTAATTAATTTAGTCGTTCGCGTCACGCGACTAGACTTTTTTTATTTGTCCCACAGATATACGGAGCCCAACAGGCGTCTAAAGAATAACGATGACGGCGTCGATGCTGTCAGCAGTGATTACGGTTTTGCGAGTAACGTAACGCACAATTCAGAAATGGCCTGGTCGCCTAATGCGTCATAAAAAATTCCGAGATTGACGAAATGCGGAGGCATTTAAATTTAATGAAATTGCAAACGGACAATGGGAAACAGGAAGGTATTTTTTTATGCGCTAAACATAAGTAGTGCAAGTAAATGTACGTTGAAACTTTACGTTCTCAATGTTTTATTTAATTTATAATAAGATGAAAACTTGCAAAAAATCTGGATTTTTTTTTTAGAAAAATTTGTTTCGGTTACAAATAGCAAAATTTCGGTAAAAAATAAAAATGAATATATGTCAATTATACGATAGAAAGAATGACTTGTTATTATGTTAAAGTCGAAACTTGGTCTTTAAAAATGACAGGGATGAAGAACATAAATTAATTTCGACGATATATTTATATAAATATAACACTCGCAGTGAAAATCAAAGAACTCTTTTTTTATAATGAATTCTTTACACTTCTAAAAGTAAAACGTTACTCTAGCGATGTGAAATTCAATCGATGAAGATTCACTGTTTATTGAAGAATGGGTATATTTATAAAATTAAACTCTCTCGGTACCTGCAGTCTGTAATTTTTATAAGTAATACGAACTTTTTCTTGGTCACTACGTTATTAAAGTCATTACGATTACTGACGTATTTTCATCACTATTTTTGTTTCGTTTTTCCTTATTGAACGTCTGGATAAGTGTGGATCTTTTCATTATTCACTTCCGTCTATTCTCGTCAGCTAACCTTTTCGAGGAGTTTCTCTATATAACGAGTATTGATATTTTATTCGGCCTGTTTATCCAATTTTATTTTTATCGCGGCTATCTATTTTCAGTTTTTACCGTATTAAGTGTTTTTTTTTTTTCTTTCAATATATTTCTTTTCAATATATTTATTTTTATTTATAAAAATGATTATATTTTCTACTGATTATACATCGATATTTGTATGCATCGAGGTGACTTGTCGACTATGGTTTTGTTTTCAAACTCTCTTTACACTTTGCAATTATTACTGTATACTTGAAACGATGTATATAAGTGGAAACGAATGCCACTCAATTTATGTGTCTATACTTTAGTAAAGAAACAAAAGCCAATAAATCAATGAACGTGATTGCTAATAGTTTGTTCATTTAGAGATGATGCATGTTGAAAATGTAACGATGAAAAGGTTAGACTTTATTAAATTAAGATATTCAGATGGCAATAAAAATGCTTTTGAAATGTTTCAGATTTACAACATTTTTAATTGCATAAAATTGTTTTGTTTGAATTATTCATGATCCTTTGGTGAAGTCCGGTATTTTCATCGTAAATATATTTTATGCAAATTCGAAATCGATTGTCCAAACTCCAAAGAAAAGTTAGATAAGGTTTCGATGGAAATAGCTTTTTTTTATTGATAATTTTTGTTACTAATGTTGGGTAATGACAAGTGAAAAAGTTAAGTTAATAAGTTAAAGAGTTAAATAATTTTGACTTAACTTCATTACTTGTATGGTCAATTTTTTAACTTTTAACTGATATAAATTAGATATTTTAAACTTTTTAATATTTTACTTTTCAATTTTTCTCAACTTTTCATTTCTAACTTTGAAGCTTCTATTTTATTAATTTGTTAATGTTTTGTGTTTTGTGTAGGTGCCTAAAAGTTTAACGAACAAACATTTTGTTTTCTAAATTTTTTTTTTACTGTTTAAATGGTAAATGATGCGTTGGAAACGTAACAACAATAAGTTTTACTTAACTTTTAACTTTTAATTAACTGTAAGTTAAGGAGACTGACTCGTAACAATACCGAAGTTGATAAGCGCACAAGAGGAACCCATCAATATTTCAACATATTTTAATATTTTTCAATACGAAATTCACTCGGATAATAAATGAAATGATTAAAAATGTTTTAGACAGTTTACTCTTCCGTTCAATTTTTCAACTGTGACATGAAATATTTCGTTCGATAACGTTGATAAATTTCATTATATTTCAACTTGCAATAATGTTATTAATATGTATCTAAGTTTGTGTCAATTTGTGTCATCAGCCTGCAAAGATATTAACAATATAATATACGCGAGGTGGGATTTTTCCATTAGATCATTTTAAACGAAATTAGTTCGATGACCCTTCCTCAAATTATACGACTATACTTTAATTTTATTTTTTTAGCATAACATATGAAAAAATTAATTATAACTATCGCAGTTCATACACTCAACTTTTAACATTTATATTAAGAAATTCAAATTTACAGAAATTACCGATAACTGTCCAAATCCAAATCTGTATCCAGAATACTCAATATTTAAGAAACTTTAAGAAGTGGCAGTTGAATTGTACAATTCGAAAAAATGTGCAAAAAATTAACAAATCAAAGAGACATCAACAGTAAATATAAAAAAAAAAAAATAATAACAAAAAGTAAATTTCATGACGAAAAAAAAAACAGAATTTTAATTACAGATAATGGCAATTTCTAAGATTGACACAAATGAACGAAATGAACAAACGCCGTCGGCAAGTGTTTACATAAAAATGTGGCACTCACTCCGTACTTAACAATTAAACCTAATTATGGGCCGAATACCCATCCTTAAGTTTTACGAACGCCACCCGCTCCTTATTACGACCTATATGAGATCACCGCCTCGTGTCCCCTCGGCGCCCTCCGTTCGTTCGAATAATCCATGAACATAAAGTCGTTCTATTTTTCTTCCTCGTCGGGTCGTTAACGGCGATTGTGGTTTTAAGGAGAGGGTAGCGGAGCACGCGATTACACAGCGCGTCCTCGAGTAAGGTCGGGGCGACTCGGTGCCTGGAATAGGCGACATTCGATATATATATATATATATATACATATAGGCACGAGGGAATAATATTCCTCGGCGCGATCGATTTGCGCGCTCCGACGGTCCTTTTAAGCCCTGTAACTCCTGCACCCCCTCCCTCGCCCCGACCCATAACTCTATCCGGCGTCCTGGTGTTCCCTGACAACCGATCGGCCGGGAGTCGTTTTAAACACATTCAGAGTGTGCCGCGGACAATCGTCGCTTTCGTCCGTCTTGCCCCTTCTCCATACACATGTATATATATACCGCAATGCGCCCTTTTCCTTTAATTAACATTGTGTCGTCGAACAATGTAAACATGCCATTGCTCGATCAGCACCGTAATGTAACCAATTTTTCACAAAATATGGAAGAATGCGGAAATTTTTTGAGTTGTACTATTATTGATTGTGGGAAGGTATATTCATTCACATCTGTCCTAACAATTCTTCGAGTGGCGCCCTCGTTCAGCTGCAATTTATTCTGAACTGTCGAGTATGTCGATATTTTCGAGAGGTCACGCTAAATCACGAAAGAATTAAGAAAGACGATCGACTTAATTAAACAATTTTTGATGGATCATTGAAATTGTGAGTTCTTTCTTGTATAGTTACGCTGGTCCGTCATTATTGGATAAAACTATAATTGTGTTATCTCTATTCCATTACTGTTAAACGAGCAAGGTTTATCATCATCCCTCGCAGGATGACAACACATAAACATTTAACATACAACCTCACACTATCGCAGCACAATCGGCCCTCGTGAACCGCCAAATCGACGGTTTAGGCAGAGCAGGTCAGATCACTAGATGTCGATAGCCGCCACAAATTCAAACCTTAGATAGCAATGTTTTTATTCGAATTATTATTTTCATTACAAATTTAGAAAAACATTACTCGACGGGGATTCGAGTTCAGTTTGCGCAGTGATGCCAGAACGCCAACCGCCTACCCATGAGCTCCCTTAAAAGCCAGTAATTATATAATACTATGAAATATGCCACGACGCCCGCTGAGATGTTGCTAAGTCAATGTTACTATGGGGAGATCCTTAAATAAAAATCTTGAGAACTGCGCGTGGGTCTGATTCTAATGAGGGAGAGAAAGGAGGAACATCTTCTCTGCCTGCTATATCCTTATAGGTGAACCAACGTTGTTTGGTTCCATTCCACGAATACTAAGAAAAAAGTGACGTATTCACTGAAGGTCGATGAAGTTTGCCGATTTATATATATATATAAAATTTATATACAAATTATGACAAGAGCTAAGGAAAATTACTAACACTGACCAGAACTCATGGAAAACTCTGATATATGAAGCTTGACGATAAAGTGCAGACGTTGTTGGGAGGAGATGAATTTTAACGATAGCCGATGGTATATATGTAGCGAAAATTATGTATACTATTTGAAGAATGTATTATAGCCTAAACTCAGCCTAAATTATCGGTCAGTAATTTATATACGCCATGACGTTTATAACTATACGTCGCATCGAACGCAGCGCGCTTCGCGTTCTCGACGGGACACCAAACGAAAATAGAATTTGCGTTCGTAAACAGGAATGCCGTAACGCGCAATGCACTTTGCTGACAAACGAGATTCGAGAGTGCTGTTCCATGCGGAATTAATTGACGCGAAATTGGAAAATCTCGGCGGGTAAATAAGGCCGACTATCGGATCGACAGTTCTTGCTTTTCCATCGATTGTTCGATCGACTTTTTTAATTGGAGTTTCCATCGCAATCGATAGTCCAGAAGACAACTTCTGAAGCAGCTCCGAAATTCATGGTTACTGGTGGGCCGAATTTCGCTATTAATTCAAGGCAGATAAAATCCATCGTGTGGAGAAAAAACGAACGAAGATACAGGAAGTAACGATTATTATCGTCGTCAAATTTTGCGCGACGGATTTATGACGTTTTGCGGCAGTATTTTATGACTGTTGTTATTACACTGGCATAAGTATAGGTCTTCGCGAGTGCAATGTTTAAATAAGTAAGCAAAAACTGTAAAACTGTATGTTCTTCTGTTTTATAAAAGTGAAAAATCTACTCTTGAAAGACTCAAATCGTCGTTGATGAGTTGATGGTTTTAATTGTTGTAATAACATTTTACTATTTTTATGTAACAAACTTTAAATAACAAGATATTAAAACAAAAATGTTTAAAAAAATGACAATTATTGTTAATTTAAACAATCTAGATAAATACAAATACAAAATATAAAGAAACATAATAAAATATATTTTTATTTTCAATTATTGTTTGTACATGAGATAACATGACATAACGTTTTTAATCGATGCAAAATGTCAAATAAATATTCACATTTAGCATTAATTAATAAATCTTAATTAAAACATATCAATGGAGTTAGTTTGTGCATTATTTTTACATAGCCTTCGTTTCGCATAAGATAGAAAGTAAGCCGCTCTTGAAATTAACGACCTGGAAAATCTAATCAGATTAAGCCAATTACACGAAAGGATTGTGCATTTAATACCAGTAAAAGAATAAAGGTTATTGATGCGCCGGTATTTTTTGTTGACGTTAAACAATATTTCAAACAGTAATATCTTTGATCCTTTTTCGAAATTTTTTTTTTTTTTTAATAAAAAACATACGATTTTATCGGCTTTACGGGTCTTTAAATACCCGCGAAAAAATCACTTTCCTGTTTGTTGACTGCCAACTAAAGCAAATACATTGTGTAATACTTTTTCTCTAAACTCACTGGAAATATCGATTATATTATTTTTTTTTTTTTTTTTTTTTTCATAACAATTTTTAGAATTATACGACACAATTAGGTGAAAATATAAAAAAATTGGTTCTTTTCATTCGATCAATTTCAATATAACAATTATTAAAAATACGGAATTCACACAACCAACAAATATAAATTTCTAAGCCGATATGAAGTTTCTTGTGGCATATATGAAGCTTTTATCGTTTTATTGTATAATTAACAATTTGTATCAATTTGTAAATTGTTTCGAATCGAATGCGTGTTTAAGGCATTTACTTGATTGTTAATTTATATTTGCAGTAAACAATTATTATTGTTTACAAAAGTTATTGCATCTTTATAGGTATAACCTTTGAATTTTTTTCAAGTCGTTTGGGAATTAAAAACATTTATTTTGTTGAAAAAGTTCCGTTTAGTAGGTTAGATTAGGTGGCAAAGCTTCAGGGTCATAAATATTAAAATTATTGAAAATGAAAAAAAAATGCTTTGTTTTGCTAATAAATCGTTCGATTGTAACGTTAAAAAAGCGCTAGAAACGACAGTAACTGTTGTATGACTAATAATGAACGATCGCCTGATAAATCATATCTATCAGGAATGTAATATGTGATTGTCACAATCTGTGATTCCTGATAACTATCTATCTACGGCTATATCTATTCAAACATTTAGTAATATCTGTACGCTTTTATCATTTCTCTATTTTATTGATGCCTTTACATGCTTCGAAAAGAAAATGAAATCAAATCAGCGTAAAATAATTGTTTATTACAAAGTCGCAAATTTCATTAAGCTGCTGTCTTAGTCGCATTCATTCAAAGCTACACGTGCATTCGTTCGAGAAGATGAAGTTATAATTGCTGACGTAATGATACATTAATGAGATTGTACTTGTCAATACGTTTTCTTGTCAAATCGGCTTGGCGCGTTTCAATCACGTCGTTATAGATACATTCAATTTCTATTTTCGAGCGATTCAACCAATGAGATGCTTCGCACCTGCTCAAAGGCAATTATTCCTCCTAATTACGACACCTCCTCGACGAGTCTCGCAAACATAACCTAAGAGCAGCAATTACGGCTTTTCAATAGTATATACATAACGCTGACTTTTACCGGCGAATCTGGGCAACGTTTTGTACCTCGTAAATGTACGTAATTACTTCTTTTTATCTCACGCGTTTAGTCTTAATGTTTTGCCGACTCTAGAAATTAACAGTCGCGTAGTCAACGGGTGTGCAGTCTATGATTTATGCACTCTCGTGACTCGTGCCCGCGGAACGAAACAGTGTCACGCCTGTCAATTTTCACTGGGTAACGTGAAAGTGAAACTTGGACACTCAGATTTTATCGCTGTACGAGAAGAAAGTACCTTCGCGCGGTACTATGTGTATATATATATATATATAAGCACATATGGTATTACCGTAGGACAATCGGAGATAAAAATGTAAAAAGATTCATCGCGAGATGCGCGTACTACTGACGTGGGGGCTTCAGGGGAAGGGAAAGTGCATCGCGATTCCTCCTTCTCAACAGTGACCTCGCGGCAATCTCGAATCACATTCATGAGGATTATTACCGAGATAACCCTAACCCCCGAGCACCAAAATGTCATACAATGTTGCAAAATCGTTTGGCAGCGAGACTTGAGATTTTGCAAAAATAATATCCGTACGGGCGAATTACAATCGCATTTTTAAAGAGAAAAGAGAGATTGGAAAATACGTTCAGGAATTAACATTTTTGACGGTGCACAGTCGCAATATCTGTATTGATCAGACATCTTCTGTTTATCTCTCATAACAATTTTTTTCTTTACTTCAATTTCCATTGCGCAATTGATAAAAAAAAAGTCAGCTCAATCTGTATTCAGGAATGAAAAAAAATAAATAAAAAATAAAATAAACAGAAAGTCACATCCGACGAAATCAGCGCTAAAAAAAAACTGGGCGTTTTTCACGAATGCCATTCACGAAAGGCAGGAAAAAATAAGGTGGAAATAGCGGCTCTCATACACGTAATCTCTGTCGAAAAAATAGTAGTCTTCGTATCTCCGCGATGAATAGACCGTCGTGACAAAAAAAAAAAGAGAGAGAATCATCAATTGAGTTTCTTTTTAGCGTCGAAAAGTCGCGGAAAATTGTGCGCGTGAATACATTTCAGAAATCGTCAGCTGATTGGGCAATTGAAGTGCATTCACGTGAAAAAAGCTCGAATCTTCGACTAATGTGGACCCCCCGGTGCAAGCGCCCATGTATATACTCGGTAGCTATATACGGCGGGTTGTGAAAAATAGCTGGTCGAGCGAAATTTTTACCGTCGCTGGAAACGACCTATAAAACTACTCGCTGTGCGGTATAAATACGACCAGAATGCTTCCTTATATTAAATTCCGCGAATCTATAAAACTTTGCGAGCTGATACGTTCGGATTTGAATGAACCAGAATTATAGCGTTAGACGTTTCAATGCCGTTTTTATGCAGTAAACACACATGAACGTTATTTGTAGGCATTTATTTGCGCACGTGAACGAAAATCCAATATGACATATATACATATAGAATCCGACTTTTCCTCGATAATCCACCTGTGATCCCCATGATCTGCATTTTTTTCGAACATTTTGGTATACGTCAGTTTATTGCTCCAATTTACGTGACGTGTAGAATATTTCCTATGTGTGAAATTGTAGAACGATTTCATTATTTAAAGTGAATGTATCGATGTGAAATGTCAAACTAAAATGTAAACCAGATATTTATGAGTTTACTTTTATAGTCACTCTTTTATTTTTCGGTGAATGAAAAATTTACTTCAACTTCCAGCTTTATGACATATGCTTTCGAGAAGCTCTATCTTATACCTTCCTTTTAATTCGCCATTGTGCATATATAAAAATTTAAAGTAGCTTAAATCAAATTGGATTAGCTTATAAAGCCGACCAATCAGTGTTTTACAGAAATGCAATTATGATGATTACAAATCCAATCAAGCTTTCGCCCGGAGAAAAAGTTCCGCAGAGAAATCTCCGACACTCTTGTGTGTCATTAACTCCAACGATTATTAATTTACTTCGAAAATTGAAGCCATGAATGACATTCAGGTTTGAACTTTGCTTTAATTACTATGGCAAGCACATATCTTTAAAGCTGCATTCTAATTGACGTTCCATGAAATGGTTTCCAATAACCCACAATGATAAAATTTTATCTTTAATCAATCAAGTGAGTGTAGTGTTTGGCATATCTTTAAGGAATACGGACAAAATATATCGTAGGATCAACCATACTATAGTTGACACAAACCTACTCCTCATGGTTTACGCAATCGTTTCTGTATAGTTTACACAGCAATCGTATTGTTTCTCCAACAATACTTTTTTTTCTATGTACATATATACATATTAGTAAATAATATGATTGTCGTTTCGTTGAATAAAAGAAGATAAAAGAAGTTTTTTAACATGTCATTAATGAGTCATTTATCTCAAATTAAACGTAGATTAGAATTTTTTAAGAAAATTGAATAATGGAAAAAATTATTACCATTATATTATATTAGATTTTTATAAGGTTCTGTTCTTCTTCGAGCGATGAACTTTACATATGCATTAAATCTTAAAATATCTAATTTTTAGGGTATACAACGTTAGGCCTAATTTCTAACAAGTTTTTCAGAAACAAAGTGTGTCTGAAAATTTTAAATGTTAATTTCTAAAATTTGTGAAATATGCAAAGTCACATGGGTGATAATTAAAACTACTTCTTTCAACGACTAATGTTTTATATGCAAAATATCCCATATGTTGAAACCTTTCGATGAAATAGTTCAGGAAATCTCCTGGGAAAGAAGACAATTCAAATGGATAAAGTATATCTGTCCGATATTTTCAATATTTTGCAACCAAAAATTACGCTTAGATGTTTTTCACGCTTAAAAATCAATGTATATATTTTACTTGAATACTGATTTTTTCGTAACAGTGAAGGCCTGAATTGAAAATATTTGGAAACAAAACGAATAAAAGATTTATATATATATATATATATTTATATACATAATTAATTATTTTTTAATGACTCATTAGCGTCACGGTTAATTTTGAGAAATGTTTTCTAACGATAGAGCTACGTAGAGCCAAATTCGTAAAAAAATGATTACGATAACCACGTCGACGCTTTCTGCGTCGGTGCGTATTATCGACGATCATGCTAAATCAAAGGTCGAAGATAATTCGCGTCAATATCTCAACCAAACATGCTGCGGACGTTATTATGTCTACAGATATACTCATTATACACGGTGTCCAAAAATTGAAAGAAAGATAATGAATGAAAATTGATTTCTTCGCGGTTTTAAAGTTGTCAGCGTCAGTGATTACTTTTCAAAACTTCACCCTTTAGGTGTACGTAAAAGAGGATTTGATATATTCATTTTTAAAACACCGTGTATATATTTTTTCTCTCCTATGAAATCGAGACCATTTTATTATTTCCTACGGCTGTCCAATGTAGTCGATGGATTTTCAATAACTCGTGTCGGGAAAATGTTGGTGGATCCCCACGGGTGTCTCGACTTATACTATACTCTTGCTATTTATTTGCTTTCCGTATACTTACTTATGTCCGTGTGCATCGTGTATACGTGTGCGTCGTCGGGCCAATGTATACACGCGCTATATTTACGCCCGCGGGACGAAACGACCCAGTGCCCCGCTTTCCGCGCTACTCGTACAACCCTTCTCCCTCCAAGTTCAAAGAGGGTTGCTTCCAGCCGAGTCATGCGAGAAGGCATTATCGACCTCGAAATAGGGATATAAAAAACCATGAAACACGGTGTAGACGGAAAAGCGAGAGTCGCTGATAAAAGTGCGCCGGCCGGCGCTAATCGTCCGGAAGTTGTACATAAAAAAATGATGCCTTTCAGAAAGTAATCGAATTTCTTGTTTAGATACATAACGGAGGCGACAGAGCTGGAGGAAAATAAAACCGTAATCAAATGGCTTATATATGATCTTACTTGATAAAATATGAAAACGGGCATTTGTCATCTATTCATACATAGTATTGTATCGTTCTTGTCCATTCAAACTGTCAGTCGTGTGTGATAAATTCGATTAACTAGGATTTCTAAAGGAATGTTTTCACATTTGTGTCTAAGAAGGTTCCATCATATTATCGAAACATTACGTTAACTATGTGCCAAAAAGATGATTAATTAGAAAGGCATCCTTCTTAATCCTTATAATCTTCTTAATTTCGTTATACTTTGTTATATTTGACACAGCCAATTAGCTCCAGTATCGCAAACCACTTCAGCAAACTCACGATATGCTGAGCGTATATGTCACTGAAGTGAAAACAGCTGTGGAGCTTGAACTTGCAACGGACTGAGTTCGTGGTCCGATCATTTGTATTTACCTGTGTGGAATTGTTCTTATGTATATTTGTTATTGTTTTGCTAGCGAAAGACTTTAGCGACTCTTGATGCGTTATCAATAGATATTTGTAACCGATCGTCAGGTCGGAAAGCTCGGTTTTCGGGTCAGTTTCGGGTGAGCCTGGGAGGTCGCGTGACGGAAGGCTTTCTGTTCATAAACAGCAGTCAAATAGACAGGTCATGCAATTGGTTAGTAATTTTTTTTTTAATAATTTGAGGAGATAATAAAATATTTTTGGAATTTTTCGTGTTCCAGGGCTAGATCTCAAAAATATAATAGTCGTTATTGAATTTTCTAATGTCTTTTCGGGTTATAGGAAATTTGCTATTTTCGACGCCACCTTTCGTTCGGTCATAAAAATAGTTCACTGACGCGAGCCTAATGTTACTACAACGAATGTTTTAAAAACAGACTCATGTTCTTTGTTGTTGTCCGTCACGTAGAGTACATTATGCTGTCGAACGCGAATTTCAAGAATTGACTTCTTCAGACAAGATGGAATGTCTTGTAATGTTGACTTTAATAATGTTGACCAGCGAAAAGGGTTTATAATACGAACGATTTGGTATAGAACATCTGAAATCCATAACTAGATCACCTAGTTGATTTTTCATACACCTGGGGAAATTCAAACAAGCAACATACGAAAAAAATATAATAAGAGGCGTCGGGTTTTAGTTGCAAAATCTCCACTTTTTATCCGGATGTTATTTTCTGAAAGATTATTTGGAGGAAGCCACTATCAACCGGCTTTTAATAAGAGATCTTTCTTATGTAATTTAATTTAAATGTTAACCAACTCATCGTAAACTATTCTAGATGCGATAAATATTTTGTTTACGTCTTTTGTTGTTTGTTGTCTTGAGTTTTGAGTTTTGAGTTTTGAAAAATTCAAATGAATTTTGAGAAATTGAAAAAGGTAACAATACTTCGGAATTGTATTTGTCTAATTGAGAACTCCGTACTTTCATTTATGTAGCAGCAGCCTCCTGCGCTTGATAACTGCATGCTCCCCTACAAACAGCAGCAAGAACCACTTAGCTGTGAGTGCGATGATCGTGATCGGTCAAATAATTGCGGGTATCATGCCGGAAACTGACCGGAAAGTTCTTTAATGCTATTGCCTTACTGACTCCGGAGCAAGTGCGTTCTCATCTTTGATGTTGTTGATGTAAATATTATGCAGTTTGTTTTAAATGAAGATACACAAGTTTTTGGTTACTTTGATGTTTCAAATGGTTGGCAATGATTTGATTTTAAGCCGGGGTATTCCATTATGAGCAAATGAAATGAGCTAAAAAGAGAAGAAAGAAGAGTTGGATATGTAGCAGTAAGTAAATCAGAGGCGGTGTAAGAGTGTGAGAGAGAGAGAGAGAGAAATTAGGAAGAAACTCAGACAGAGTTTCAGTAAAAGCTGGAACTGCATGATATAGTGTCATAGGTGACGGCGATGCTAGAAAGGCACCATTTTATTCGATTTGGTTTACGGATATATAGATTACAGTGCAACGGGCATCCTCGGGGAATTGCTAAGCTCGCGTTATCGGTGAATACTTCGCGTCTCCTGTATCGTTAATATCGATCCCTTTTTCTTGAACACCGGACTACCGACTGGCTGGCTGGCTGGTGAGTTGGCCTAGTTGAGAAATAGCCGGCGAAACTGCGATATCAGATCGCCGTCATGTGCATTAAGCGCACATTCACGCCTATGAGCCATGATAGAGAAAGGGAGGGAGAGAGCGTATGGAAAAAAATGCCGTGCTCGAGAATCAGGGTCGATTATCGCGAAATCGAGAGTCTGCTCGTCGTCGTGGATTTACGTAATGGCGCTAGAGAGAGAACGAGAAAAAACGTCAGTCGAAGTGAATTATTCATTGGAGATGATGTAATCCGTTATCGCGCACGGCAACCCGAAGTGTACTCAGGAGAAGCGACAATACGACTTTTAAAAGCGATGGACTTTGGGGCGTAAATCGTAATTTGATTCTTATCCATAAGAAACCCGAGATTAAAGTACAAATTGAATTGACGTATAATAATCTCATTTTCATGAATACAATCCGCACCGCTCAATGCTTAATGCAACATTGTTATAATTGTTATAAGTGAAACGGTAAAAGAGATTGAAGACTCTGTGCAAATTGTTTACATCATTTTACATTATTCACGATTGTGTATATGTTCGTATTGAGAAAACATTTCCCATCTGGATTTAAGCATGACTAATGTTATATTAGCCGGATGTATTTAAGAATTATCGCCTGTTTAAAGGTATAGAAAGTCTGCCTTAAAAATAAAACTGATCATTGCAGCATGTCTCGTGCCCCCGACATTGGTCACACATTAGCCAGCATTGTGCATTATCTTTCGATGATTAACTGTCTCGACTGAACGAAGTAAATAACCCGTAACTGTCATTGGCGACAAATTTTTGTTGATAAAGCAGTGGCTGTGTGGTCGTAATTTGTTGAAAAATATACATAACCGGCGATCCTATTTTACAACCGATGTGTATTCAATCGAAAATAAATTCGAGTACCTGGAAATAGACAAAATCATATATGTTTATCACACAACTTTTTGTTTTTATATGCTCAAGCTCTATGGAACTATTATCTTTGACGAAACGTTCCAGGTCTTGAAAAGGCAATTAAAAATATTTCCACGTACGCCGTGTTTGCACATTATATAGTACCATTTTTCCGATTACGCAAACTTATCTCGATCCTTTCGAAATTGACGGCAGAGAACGCAAAGAACCTGGTCGACGCTTCGCGATAGTGCTTCTCGTGGAAAATTTGTGCTTTGCAACGTGACTCAACGCGTCAATGACTCGGACGTCGAAAATACAATTGCGTCTCTCCGAAAGAATTCGCTTTGCCATTGTTTCTCGTACGAGCTGATATGGCCGACGCTCGTTATTCAGCGTTTTTATTCCTTCGGATGCGGAAGTTCATTGCACGATTTACGGTCGGCACGTTGTCGTCGCAGAAGCTTCTCGTTACTTGGCTTTCGAGTGGAAGATGATTCGAATCGATGGTGTATGAAAATAAATGCAGAAGCTGTCAAATACGGTCGTATTTTTCGATTTAAGATTATACACGAAGAAAAATCACCTCGAAAATCCAACTCTTCGATCTCGCAAAATAAATATAGACTTCGTTCTTTTCAACCTTGCAAAATTGCAACAAAATTTTTTTCGACGCGATGCCAAGGCAAATGTGTTTTGACACTGGTCTAAATAATACCCAGCAGTTGTAACTCTAAAAGTAGACTTTCGGTCGAGGCTGAATGTTAAATTTCCTTCAGGCGTGTCGACAACTCGCTATTCAAAACACGTAAATGTCACCTTAATAGTTTGCACATACCGCATATCACTCCTCATTCCACAGCTCCCTTTTCGTAAGGTGCGAAATGTACAGTTAGCAACAGACTATAGAATGTATAGGCGGTCTTCAGGAAAAGAGCGATAACTGTGATAACATAAGTAGTCAGTATTTACCAAACAGTGTTTGCTACGAACCCAATAAGTCTATATCTAACCTTATCTATAGTCTCTGAGTGCTTTATATAGGGCTCTATAGATTTTCGTCCGTTGAACAAACCAAAATCTTTGGCAATCTTGCGGTATTTTTAAAAAGAAAATAACTATTCTCGATGTATTTTTAAAGTTACTGACAGATTAGTCAATAAGTTCATTATCGCAGATCTATATCTACGTTGATCGTTCGGGAAGTTACTTCGAGTAGAAACATCGAACTGCTAACGATTTTGCAGCGAAACGAATAGAGAGCTTGACGTCCAATGCCACATTCATGGCAAGTAATGATCACAATAATTCGAGTTTGGCTGAGCCAAAACAAACTCAAGAGCACTGAGTTATATTGAGTAATACGGTAGTGGAAAATTCCACTGCGAATCGCGTTCCAAACGAGGTGCGAGTTGCCAAAAATACGTCAGCGTTTCGCAGTGTATATTGATAATGCGTCTCGTCACCGATACGATCGTGAATATTTGCCATTTACCACAATCTGTCCATCTGATACAACATACTTGGCGCGACGCAATGTAACATTTGTAAATAAATTGATTGAATTGTCTTATGACCAAATGCAAAACTATACCAAGATCTAACTTTATCTCAAAATTGATCGCTCAAAAAAAAAAATTACTTTACAACTAGAAAAACGACTTTAAGAAAGTTTTGTTATTTTTTTGACTCATAGAGTTCTATAACTTCGCCCAAATTATTCTTCTCAGATCCAATTATCGCATTTAGAATCAAGGAAGTTCACGACCATAAAGTTCTTGAATCTGCAATGCGGAGTGTATTCAGGTGGATGGTCTAAATCAGGCCCACTGATTTTTTCTACAGACGAGAACATGAGCATTTATAATTAATAGTTGTATAATTAATTTCCAATGCAATAATTATAATAAAATATTAAAAGTAATGCAATTTTCTTCGTTGCATAAAGTACTTATCACTCTACGCCGTTCTCTCATTGAGACGCTTAAATAGGCAAAGGTGACAGGAGGTGCAGCTCGACTTAGTCTGTACATATTTTTCCTCTAGGATTGTAAAATTAGGTCTCTTTGACGCCGAGATTCGTCGCCCGTACATAAATAGATTGCGGCAAGAATGTGACATACGTAAGTTGCCCACTTGCGTATAACCGCGTTGAAGGGTCGAGTCACGAGCAGGCACGTGTCGCTCGTCACATGGCGAGCATTGTTCGGTACTATATAACTTGACTTGGGAAACTATCCAAGTTGATCTGTTATCCGTTATCAAAAGGTCGAATGATTCAATTAGGTTAAGTCATCTATCGGAAACATGGAAAATCGGATTTCTTGAACTCTCTGTACAATTTTCTTCTACCTTTTATCATTTTTAATTTGACGGTATCGTTAGAGATTACTTTCGTTTCCAGTAAATAAGCAAGTGTTGCTTTAAACTTGTATTACTTTGTTTGATGTGGACAATAGTGACACACATCCAAGGGTTCGTTAGCGTTGTTAACCACTTTTATCGCATGTCACTTTTCTGAAAGTACAATTTTACTTTCGATGGACTTTTCTTTAACCACGAAGGCGTGAAATGAACCCGTTTCTTCACTTTCAATTTTTAAACCTAGTTGATGCTATCGTTCGAAATAAAACTCCAATGATTACAATGTTTAACATCAAGTCATCTCGTATTTATATAAATTGGCTTGCAAGACGAACTTTCAAATTGGTAGGAGTGAATAAAAGACGGCCCAGTTTGTTTATTTGGATATTTCAATCGGATATAAACTTTTGTGGTGCATCGACCCCATGGAACGCACCGAAATACGTCGACGAAATATCGACGGGGTAAAGAGTATTTTTCCACTCCATGGCTACCCTCTTGACGAAAAGCCCCCCGCCACTACTCGACCTCGCCTAGCCGCAACTCTTTTCGATCGATGCGGCTTCCTCGTTCGCTCCTTCCTTCGGTGTTCTTGATAGCTGCATAAGAGTTTACGAGACTTTTTTATTAGGACTTTTCCTCTTACAGCCGTTAAAGCTCAAAATAACAGTTAACAGTGCTTTCGAAGAATCTTTGGAATTGCGTTCGCTGTTTCTTCATGCTTTTTATAACGAAAATGTCGCGATATAACAACAATTTGAAATATTTCGATGCTTAAAAATGAAATTATATTCAATACATAATAAGGACATTGCAAAGCCAAAAAATTCGGATAATATTCTTAAAGAATAATATTTTTATGATGAATACTATTATTACGAAAAGGAGTATGGTACACCTCCAGAGGTCTGACATTAAGAGGAAACATGGATGGAAAGTTACATCCATGCTTCCCTCTTACTTCACAGCAGGTTTTAATAGAAGTGAATTATAACTAGGTAAGATGATCGGTTTAAGCAGTAACCACTTTCGTAGTAAATATATTGAATTTGAATTAGGGGATTTTTTAAATCGAGTGTTTCCCCGTTCGCATTGCATCGTCATGATTTTTATCGCTTCGTGGTTTCGACCTCGAGTCTCAGCCAAAATATTATGTTTTTCAAGAAATTATAATTTAAGAGATAAGATAGGTGGATTTATTTACTCTGTTCTATCAATGATTTTGATTCATTATTTGGCTCGTGGTTAAGGTTTATGTATTTAATTATTACTTTTTATGTAGTCTTTACTCGTTTAGTTTGTTTATTCATTTTGTTGATTTACTTCATCGTTAATTTTGTTTTCATTCAACAAGTATTCTCCCCATCACTTTTTAAATGTTTTGATTGTTGATAATCAATCCTTTATTATTCTTTCATTAACATAAAAACGATAAAATGCATTTCTTAAAATAAGCAATTTTGTGAAGTAGACATTATCAGTCGAGGCTACATTCGTTGTCGGTCGTCAACAAAGTCAATAAGTGTACAAACTCCGAAGAAAGCAATGGTCGTTTCCAAGACTGATGATACAATCTGTCTACCTTCCTCCGATTTCTTTACCTATACGTATCTGTTTGACCTGCATTTTGTAAATATTTGAGATTACATATACTTTTACAAATTTCATTCCACGAATAAACCAAGACGAAACTAAATCTGTAGATGTGATAAATCTCAAAAAGTAACATCTATATATACCAAAACATCCAATGAATATATTATAAAAATTTAATCATATAGAATATCCCGTAAATTTGGCATGCCAGAAACTTTTTGTCGTTGTAATATTCATTATAAAAAATTAGAAGCCAGTAATACTGTTTTGTTGGTCGAAAAGTGACACTTATAATATTTTATATAAATGTCGTTTTAAGAGAGTAAATAAAGTATTTATCATACATTAATTCCAAGACACAAATGCAACTTCCGTATTACAGTTAAGATCCTTCATATGAAGTATCTCCATATAACAACATTACTATTGACAGAAAGAAAATCGAAACATAGACATTGAATACCATTTCAAACCGCGCTATAGCTACAACTCGCTGCGAGCAATATTGATACGTTTTTTTATGTCGATGCCGTCGATTCATTATTTACGACTTATCACTCAAGCATGCTCAATAACGTTTATATAACCTGTACACGTTTCTACGAAAGTGTCATTTGAAAAAGAAATTCTACAAGTTTAAATTGTAGTAGTGCGCCGCCGTTTTCTATTGTTCGGTCGTAGAATTCAATAGATTCTGAAAATCTATCTACGTAGCAATTCAGTTCGAAGGCAAACAAAAATATCTCTGTGAAGAAGATCTAGTAAGAAAGAAGCCATTTTACCTAAAATTATAATTGTCTCGCACTTATCGGAAAGCATCCGATAAAGATCCGTGTCGTAAAATTCCTGTCGTCCCCGTTGTCGTCCATCTTTATAAGGACGGATAATGTAAGAAGTATTGTATTGATCAACATCCATAGTAGCTATACTATGACATGGGACGAGTATATATATATATATATATATGGTTTATACCAGATGTATTAATATTCATCAAACGGATCGTACATCGGGATGATGACCGATATACCATAAAAGCTCATCTATTTAGGCACTGACTGCAAATGGCTTTTTTCTCGTCACTTCGACGCGTGCTGTCTAGTGTAAAAAAAAGCGAACGCACGCGTTACGCAGTTTAAGCTCGTGAATATTTTATTGCGCAATCTCCCCTCGGGCAATACACGCTCTCAACGTTACGAAGTGACGGCAGCGACAATAGCTTTCATCCTTCGTTCTAATAAATTCAGATGATAGGATTATGCAAACAAAATATCGGGTGTATCGAGTTCCGGCATTTTCGAGCTTAACGAGCTCACAGAAACGGAGTGCTTTGTTTGCAAAATGTCCATACAATCATTTGAAATAATTGGAGGAAAGTTGCCGTCGAACATTATTTATATCATAAACATCAGAGATCGGATGAAAATGTAGATTTTGACGAAATATAGAATTGTTATTGTAAAATATCTGCAAGACCATGCGGAAAATAACCGACTACTTATTGCAAACAATTGTAATAATTGAGATTTAAAAGCTCGAACAAAATCAATAGGTGGCGTAAATAGCCTAGTATATACGTATACCTGCAAATCTATGCAATGCGAAATATCGAAATCCTTATTAGTGCTTCTCATGACCCGGTCGCCGAATTTAGGGCGGTGCAACGGAAATGGGGGCTTATAGGACAGGTCCACGTCCTCTACGCTTGTTATGTAGAGCAATAGCGCGCTGTATCTGCTCAGCCAGTGTCGTATTGATCTGTCGGGTTGCCTGGTACTGCATTACAGCGAGCGTGCAAGAGGAACGAAGCACAGAGACAGAGGGAAGTCGAGAATTGAGAAAAGTAGAAATATCAGGCAGAAACTGATAGAGTTTAGCTACAGAAATAACAAATACGATGACAACATGATTGTCTGAACTAAACTAGTATCAAAGGAAATGTGTTGCACCAAATTGTTTCAGATATTTAATTTTAGGCATTTTTCAAATTCACACCAAAATGTACAAAACGTTGCAACTTCTACTTTTAAAAATTCTGCAAACGACCGATTACGTTATAGTTTGAAAAGGTGCAATAGACTTTGAGACCACACATATATTATACAATCAGTATCAAACACTGATATAAAAACACGCAAAATAAACAGTTATGGGGAAAGAGAGATTCCGAAGTTAAAGTACGGGAAAAAGTAAAAAAAAATAGATAAGACTCCAGATATAAAGAATCCCAAACTATGAAACATTCGAAACTCTTATTGCATCATTTGAAGGCTTCCTGCTTCCCGATACAATAACAAAAACTTAGTGCCTGTCGGAGGATCGATAAATAAATGTTTTCAATCAGTTTATATTCAATATAAAAATACATTAAACATTTCATTTATAAAATTAAGGTAAAACAGTAATTTTCTTTACCTTTAATTTATACTTTATTTACATCCAGAATTTGATAAACATTTACAATACTTCATAATCCAGATGTAAGGTCAGGAATATCCTGTTCGTTAACATAACGAAGCATTTCGAGTTAAAGCAAAGCATTGCAAAGGCACAAAAAAAGTGCCGGAATGTCACCACAGAATGACACTGACCACGTTCGAGATAAGAGGGCGATTGGGTCAGATACTTTTCTAAACGGCATATCTCGCAAATACGAATGCCTGTATGAAGAAAACATAGCCTAAAAATAAAAATTACTCCACTCAACGTTTCGACTCGATTGGCTGAATAACGGGTAATACCGAATCTTTACAAACTAATATATGTATGCAACTCAAAAAAGCTGCATGAGGTAAAACTGACTATGATGAAGGAAATACGATAATTCTTTACTTTTAGTGAAAAAAAAAGTTTTTATTCTCCTTATCAAGTTCGATGCATCGATAATATAAATGACCATAAAAATCAAGTTACGTATGATTCAATCGATTAGCAAAACTTCTTTGATTTGTCGATCGTTGCTATATGGATAAGTCGAACGTTCGGGCGGCTGTACTCGACATAGGTTTTCTGCAATTTCCTATGCCGTATCGCCTGTCTGGCGGTGGTGAATTGTCAAAGCTCTCAGACAAATGCTGCCATAAAAGCGAGATTTAAAATTTAAAATAAAGATCTCTTTCGAAGACTTCGTATCGGTTCGCATCAGAATTCGTGGTGTAAATGCATTATTTCCATAAACGAGTTAACGACTGGAAAGTGAAGTACACCTGCGACAAGGACGCGATGCAATGTCGAACGGCCGAGCCTCGAACTACTCCATTGACTTGATTCGCTGAAGGACACTTCTATGCCCCACATTCATGGAGCCCCTCCTGCTTCATCACGTGACCCCCATTCAACGTGATCTCGACGTAAAGGGCGTCCGCGAGTTGCCGTACGCCGTACGGTTCCACGTATGCCTAGCATCCCAAAGGTTTGCGGGGAAATCGCAAAAGTTCATTGCGCGCTAATATGTCGCACGCCACTATATGGAGGTTGACAGATGCAAGCGGAAACCGGGCTGCGCGCAGTAACGATTTTTAAGCCAATGTGCATTTTTCAGCGGGAGTTTTCGTTATCGCAATATCATAAATGGTTGAAAACAAACACATACATTATTATGGTCCTGATTGAATAAAGACAGATTACGTCATAGGCGATTGATCAATCATCGTGTATTTTCGAACGACGGTTCTTCAGTGCTCCACATTCCGTTCTATTTCATAGGATCTAGATCTAAATATAACTTGTGCTCTCGGTGACATCAAATTCTAAAAATATTATTAACGACGTTTCGTTTCTTATTGTAAATTAGACGTGGAAGATGCTCGTGGATAATAAAATAGTTTACGTCAAAACTTGTCGTACGTTCGTCAATACGATTGCTAAATCAAGCGTGTCCTCATCTTAAATTAGCTTCAAGAGCTCGAAGGTCAAATAAGGAAGAAACGGCTGAGCTTCCATTGAAATATTGAACCAAAGAGAGAATATTCGAACTTCCTACGGTCGAAGCTTTTCGATATATCAAGCAGAAGTTGTCCAGAGAGAGAGAGAGAGAGAGAGAGAGATAGAGAGGAGGGGGAGGGGGGGGCAGCGTCTTTCAAGATACAGGAAATTGCGATCCTTCGCATACTTGCCTTCTAGCTGCGAGTTGCAAGGCCGTGTATTTTTAACTTCGGAAGCTTCCAGCGCCCTGCCAGGATCAATACACTTACTCAGTCGCGCATTGCTGTTCGAGCGTGTGCGCGAGAGAGAAGGAACAAGAGGGAGTAAGAGAACAAGAGCAACCACGATAGAGCAAGCGCGAGAATGGGTTGGAAAGAGAATATACATGGTGGTATGCACTTTAACCTATATACGTCTTCTCGCAATTCCCCCGCAAAACACGTATCGCAGCGTGCAGCCGCAGAAGAGAGAACGTACGGAGCTGTACGCGGAAGAGCGAACTTGCCGAATGAGATGCAGATGTACATCGATCGTCATACTATTCCAGTCTCGGCATGACATCGGTTCCGTTCTCGGATGACTTCTTTGACCGGTGCAGTGTTTAAGTGCGCTTTTAAAACTTATTGACCTCATTTTTGATGCCTACATATTCCTTGGAAAATGTCCACTTGCCGTTGTGCCCTTAAAACAATCAATTTAAAATATTTTTTTATTTAACTATTCCAAGTATATTACGCTGAAAGAAGCTCAAAGCGATCCATCGAGTCTCGGTTTATTGGACCGACAAGAGAATGTGACAAAATGAAAGGGTTAAAATACCTTCCGCCTTTCGTGGAATAACACTGCTTGTCCTGCTGGGTCTTGATCCATCGAGCGAAGGAGACAATTTGAGGGGTGTTGCCTGTCGATGATCGCATCCTCCAGGATCCTCTTACAGGGTCGAGACTCGAGAAAGCTCTTTCGATGCCGGAAAGTAGTCGTGAAAGGCGAGACAAAACTACTGGATAGATAAAGTGGGAATGAGGCAAAGCGGAACTAAGAAAGTTGAGATAAGAAAAAAAAAGAGAGGAAAAGAATGAGAAAGGGAGAGGGAGAGAGAGCAGCGTGGCGCTCGATGCAGTGACGAAAAATCCAAGTGCAGTAAGGGATGCAATCGCGACTTCTCTTGGTGGACGCCCAAAAATCTCGAGAGCGTTTTTCTCACCACGCCATTCAAGCACAATCTTCCGCAATTGCGGCGATGGTACTGAAAGAGATAGCCATTCGAGGTCATCCAGGGCTCAGGCTTCGATCCCCTTTTCTACCGCTTCGAACAGCCTTGTAAAAGCTCCTCCGTCGATGTATATAAAAAACACATAATCGACGAGGTTAACGCGTGCATTAGTGACCGATCCACCTGGTGAAAATGGCTCGGTTTCTGCGAATTACGATGAAAGAGGGAGAAATCGAAGTTCCTAACCTTAATAGTAGAGTTGTAAGGGTGGGCCATGTTATTTTCGTAATTCTATAAAGCCGCAATTCCTTTTATCGTATTGCTGAAATATTTCGAAAAGTTTACTAAACCGCTAGTTCGAGGTCTTTGTATACAATTCTTTAAATTCACTTGTGATAAAAATGTGCCGTAAAGAAAAATGTGATCTTTATGGCATCATGTTTAATGACAGATATAGTTCGTATTAATGTAATTCCCTCTCAGCCCACCTTATTATTAGCGCTTGACGCGAGACCCATTAGCACGTGTCTTTTTTTTATAAGTCTGTATCTAGTAATTTTATAGCCATTTCTCAGAATCACTTCGCCACGTTTTCTGTCATAAACTTGCATGGAATAGTTATCTGATCAGGAAACGAGTTACCTCCAGTAAAATCACGTTAGATATTGTAAATACAATTAAAAATCAAGTGTAATCTACACATTAAATGACGTACAGTATTTCTTTTGTGTTTCAGATTAGAGCAGAGAACAGCAGTAACCTTGTCGCCGATCAACACCTCGATCGCGCGTTATATCATTTGGCCTGCATCTGTTTCAATATTACGACTGCAGGTTACAATTGCAACGCATTCACGAGTCATTCGACGCATACCATCACGGTAATACGGCCAAAGTGCCGTAAGTTTTTGTGGTCAGTGTGTAACTGTAACAGCCCGAAAATTCTCTCGAAACCCAAGATGCACATAGAGGTGCAGGTGGCGTTGAATTTCGTGATATCCTATCTATATAACAAGTTGCCGAGGCGGCGGGTCAACATCTTTGGAGAAGAACTGGAGAAAGCTTTGAAGGATAAGTTTAAGGGTCATTGGTATCCGGAGAAACCATTCAAAGGCTCGGCTTTCAGATGCCTCAAGACTGGCGACCCCATCGATCCCGTCCTCGAGCGCGCAGCCAAGGAAAGCGGCGTACCGATTCAGGATATTCTCGAAAATTTACCCTCGGAATTGGCTGTGTGGGTCGATCCCGGTGAAGTTAGTTACCGTATCGGCGAAACCAGCGCAGTCAAGATTCTCTATTCCGAGTCTGCGGATCCGCACGATGAATCTTCAGCCGACCGCGAGGTCACGAAGACCTTCAATCCAGAGGCGCAGTGTTTCAGGCCCATAGAAGCCGTTGGCACATCACTCAGTGGACTGAGTCTCAGTCCAAAGTCAACATCACCCTTCCCAAGTTCGCTGGGTAGCAACGCTAGCAATAGCTCGTCCAATAACCAACCAAACGGCCACGTCTCCGGGTCATCGTCAGCACCGTCACCGACGCCCCTTACTAGTTCCTTCAAGGGCTCGCCGAGTCCCGTACCTGCTTTCATTCCACGCTCAACAGCGCCACTCACTTTCACCACTGCAACTTTCGCGCAGACCAAATTTGGAAGCACTAAATTGAAAACCAGCAGCAAGAGGGCTAATAGGTAAATTCATTTTTCTTTTTTGTTTCTGATTACGTTCATTATCTATTGTATAATATGCCCCAGTATATTATTGTTACTGGGGCTCTTCTAATCGCAACTGGGTTTCAATCAGGAAAAAAAGATACAGTAAGACGTTGAGTCAAGAAAGTTAATTTTATTAGCTACATCCTTTTAGAAGCTCAAATTATATTATCTACAACAAAATGTAATAAATGAACTGTTGTGTACATGACATTGAAACTGAATGCTAAATTTCATTTTTTTTCAGGATGTCACCAACGGAATTCTCGAATTACATAAAGCAACGCGCAATGCAACAACAAATCCATCATCATCACCACCATCCGCAACAGCAGCATCAGCAGCAGCCGCCACAAACTCCCGGTGGGCTTCCAGTATCTCAGAGTTCTCCGAACAGCCGAAGCCTTTCACCGGGAATAGTGGGAGGTTCGCAGCAACACACGGATCCCAGCGCCTATTTCTTCCAGCATGCAACACCCGCTTATCATCCGCAATTTCCGCCCCGTAACGCAGTCTTCGATACCGCGAGCCACGGCGGTTACTTGACGACCGATCTGTACACAAGCCCCAAGTTCCCTTCATCTTACCTCGATCCGAGCACGATCGGCCACCAGTTTTACGGAAGCGTGAACGGTGGTAGCGGTAGCTCTCAGACGAATGGCGTCCACGGGCCGGTGGGATCTGCTACCGGAAGTAGCGCCGGCAGTGCATCCCAGCAACAAGGCGACAAATCGTCTCTCGTTGAAGGTCTGAACAACTTCGGCCTCGGCTCAGTCACACCGTATCCAGCGAGCCAGTATCAACATCTGCTTGTGGCCAATTAATACTCCGCGAACACGCGTACACGCGCACTGCGCTCGTCTTCGGTGGTGTAAGGCGTCATCGTTGTCGACATAATCTTCGAAGGAAGCGTAGACTTAAGATTCGGGATAAAGAGGGAGGACGATGTTGCGAAATACGTTGGATGGATGCACGATTCGCGAAATGTAATAACTTCGTCCATCACGCTCCATTCTCCCGTCGATTACCTCCGGATTGCCAAGGCTTTCCCTTTTGGTCCTTAGCTCCTCCATCACACTCATCCAACACCGATTCAACCCGGACGAAGAGTTTCGAGCAATCGGGCCCTATCCAACGCTCACACCCCTCTCGCTTTGCGATAATTAACCACCAAACAAGCGTGTGTCAAATGTCACAGTGTCGCCTTCCTTCCGCGATTCATCGACAATTGAACTCGACGAAACTAAGAAAGACACTAGGGTTGTTTGAGAGAGATAGAGATAGAGATAGAGAGTATTTGTCTTTGCTAGAGAGTGTGTGAGAGCGAGAATGAAACGTAATTACACTTTAAGGGAGTGAACGAACAGCGCTGCTCGAGGCATGCAAAATCAATGCTGTGGGAAATGTTAAGACCGAAAGCAGCAAAGACGAGTCACATATGTAGTAGAGTAGATCTTAAGAGCGCGAGTGATTGAAAGAATCGAGGAAACAAAGTTTACTTGACGAACAACCGGGTATGAGCCCGAAGGCTGGCGTGGCGTTTGGTCAACGGACCGCCGCTGACACTGAAAAGGGTTGTATCCGTCTAGAGAACGAGGTGAAGAATGTCTAAAGAGCTCACGCGATTAGTATTCAATGATAAAAGTGCCAGTAGAGCGAGGCTGAAACCGGTCGATTATACCACGCGCCAATTCGGACCAAACGCCGAACGTCGACACTTAGGGACAGCGACACACGTGCATAACACACAAATACACACAGATATTACCAACGCGTAATAATTTATTTTTTCACTGATATAGTCGAAGAATGAATAATATATCTGTAGAGTCAATGTATTATAATTCAGATGCACTCACTTCGCGGGTTCTCGCAAACCCGGGCCGGGACTGCGCAATATATATGAACGTCCGATAGCGCGATCGTGAAAAAAATTGACGATCGTAGAAATCGCTCGCGTAATAATCGATACCAAATACGACCGTTTCGTGGAGGATCAGTCCTGGACCGTTTGCCAAAACTCGTCTTCAGTACGATTCTTACATTTTATTTTTATAATAAACGTATTAGCTGTAGAGAGAAGACGCGTTCTCGGTGACGTAAGAGGCATCGTTGCTACTTTCCACAACGCGCGTAGATATAAATACTTCATCTAAACGATCGATCGATCTTCCAGTTTTCGAACCAAATGTTTCCCGTACCACTCTCGTGGAATTCTTCCCTAGCCAACGCGATAACTTCGGTACTCTCTTCCACTCGTTTCGCGTCGTAAATCTAAAATGCAGACTAACATGCGACGAACTATTCATTTTACTACTTGAAAATTCTACGAACGTGGTACGACGATGACATCGGGTGACGAAATCAAAATTGTAACAACTTCGCGCTTCGCTACAATTTGCTACATTCTGAAAGGAAAAGTGACGAGCCGTCTTACGTTCGCAATTTAATTAGGTGATAAAAACTGTGGTTTTCGTCCCCGGTAAGAACAATGACGCCGACGATTTCGAGATCGAAAGTCGCGAATAATAAACACCTGACTTATTGTGCTCGCCAGATTCAAGAAGATCAAGACTCTTTTTCCATTTGATTGATGTTGGTTCAGCATTGAGCTGGGTACGTCAGTCTCATGGGAAAACCGTTGAAATAACAGCGACAATACGGAAAAGGAACGTTATTAGTGGGTGTTCTATGGACTGCGCGATGTGAACCGAGAACACGGCACTTAATAAACGTAAAATAGCGTCGGCGGAGGTTGTGCGGGACACGAGCCATGCACTAGGTGCTAAAAGTATTTAAAAAACAAAAACAAAAATTAACTTGTCATCGCGAGACAACCGTTCGAATGCATGTCCGTCTGTGTCAGTTTGATCGCGAACTGGTTCTCATCTGCGCCTCTTGACCTTAGATCTCGTTTCGCAGCTTGCACAAGAATTATCGTGTCAATGACGAAATTCACGATAGCAAATTCTTCGTACGTCATTCCGAAAGAAAGTCGTCATGTACGTTACGCGCGCGAAGTGCACTTGGCGGTGTTTCAAGGCTGATTGAGAACCGGCTCGCAACCAATGTGATCGTTGCGACGTGCGAAACAAGTTGAAACTCTGGAACTAAGGGTAGACAGAAAGAATGTGAGGACGAGCTGGTGAGCATGAGAGAGAGAGAGAGAGAGAGAGAGAGAGAGAGAGAGCGCACGAAAGAGCGGTACCCTCTAGTAATATCTAAACTTAATTGTAACTGTTAACGATACGTACGACTGTGGTAGCTATGCTAGTACCTGCTATTGTTAAAGAAGAATACGATGACGATGATGATAGAAAAGAGGAAAGTAGAAGGAAAAAGAATCTGGGGAAGAATCAGCGACTCGCAATTTTCCACCGCGTATAGATATTGTCGACCAGCCGTTGGCGCCGTAGTCCGAGGACAGGAAAATCGATTCGTATGAAGTCTGCAGATGGAAACGTGAAAATCACTATGTCTACACTTGGAACTCGGTTATCAGTTATTCGCGATGCGTCGTCGTATAAAATTACGTATTTCATTTTAAGGATTGGCTGCGGACACGAAAGCGTTGTTTGTTACTTTTTAACTGAAATTCTTGTTTATTATTTATACGAATTTGAATTCATGTATTGTTACTTCGTATTGTATGTTAAATTTAGTTTTCTTGTACCACCTTTTATAATGTTTTATAAAATATAAATATCATTGTTTTTAAAAATACCACTGACTTCGAGAAATCCTTGACAAAACAAAAAAAAAAAGCTGAAAACGATCTCATTATCACATATATCTCTCATTTTAAATGGAAAATCATCATTCGGTTCTAGTGTAGACATAGAAACACGAAGGGCCGAATCGTGAATCGGGACAAAAGCCTCGAGCGAATTCGATTCAACCAATTCGAATACATCTCGGCTTTTCGTCTAGTCGACATAATCGATGATCGAATCGAATTGGGAATCTACGATCATAGTTAAGAAATCGAGATATTAGATCATACGCGACGAGAGCGAGTGCCGAGCATTACAATAAAATCGCGAATCAAACGAGCGTCGACTTGAGGCGAGTGATGGCTCAGCAGATGAATCAAATATGATGTGTACTTTTTAAAACGAAAACTAGGAAAAAATAAAAAAAGCACGCGCGATCGAGCATATATATAGGCTAATATCGGCGTGCCGACGAAATGTGCGTATAAATATAACGATTGATTTCATTAATGCGGCCGGTGGATAGTGATAATCTACGTCAAGCGTAATCGATAAAAGTTGAAACCACAACAAAACCTATAGTATTATATAATAATGTTTAGGACTCGGCGTGTTGCGTCGAACACGCCGAGAAAACTAAAGGTGCGCATAATTTTTTTCCATGCCCTCTACTGGATGTACTTGTTAACAAGGGGATGATTCGTTTCAGTAAAACGGCAAACACATACAAGAACTAAATGCATGCATGCATATTAACGCATGTACATTCAGGACATTCGATACACCTATACACCCACACACAGGCAACATACTCGCGCGCGTCCATACCGCGCGTTTTTACACCTATATTTCCAGATATACACATATGTTCGAGCAAAACGAAGCCGATAAACTGTTTTTCAAATGTCAAGTGTCTATAACTATAGCGATCGATATTGTCTACGTATAAATGAGTTTAAATGAAAGCGCAGCGATACGATAAATTTGTGTATATTATAGATATATACGTGCACACATATATACGTATATGTATATATATATATATATATATTTATACGTATACGTATGTATAATATACAAATAATATATAATATATACAAGAAAATAGTAAAATCCGAATAATGCGCATACACTATATTCTTATACTTAGGCCAAAAAACGGAAGCTGTGAGTTCACATTAGAAAAGGGAATCGGGATTCAAATTCACCAATGACGAATGCGTGTGCGAGGTAGATTAGGTATTCAAGCATTCACTAATAAGAAGAAAAAAAACGCGCGCATATATGCAAGAGAAACGGGGATGATCCGGAGCACGTATACAGGGACCGTATTATTATAGTAAATCGAAAACAAAAACAAAAAAAAAAAACGAATGAGAAATGTAGAACGCGATAGGTTGAAGACGGTTGCGAAAGTGATGGGGTGTGAAAAAAAAATTAGAAAAAAAATCATGTGGAAAAAAATCAGGTAAAAGGGGTTTTTCAAACGAATCGAATTGAAAACGTCATCGATGGCACGGTTGAAAATGTCACGCGTGCGACGTTTTTGCTTCGCCAACTCCGACAATGATTTTAATGTTTGAAAATGGAAGGGAAATCACAAAACATCGGGGCAAGCTGTTCCTTCGGTCGTAGGCGACGAACCTCATCTTAAGGCCGAGCTTATAGAGAATGGCTAGATCGGAGATGTACCCTTTGCGCGATTCGACTCAATTCGATAACTCTGAAATTGAACATTTGAGAAATTACGGTTACGAAATCTGCGGCATGTTTGTGATTGATCTGATGAAACTTTCCAGCTTCCTTGCTCTTATTAAACGTGGCATGTCGAACAAGAATTTAGTACGTCACGTCCAACACCAACACGAATGCCACTTCCACTTTTGCAATTTGAAATTCTGTGCATTCTTGAAAAACAAAAAAATAACGTTTGTTTTCACAATCACAAATGTTCCGAAAATTTCGGTTCGCGGAATCGGGACCTGATTCGATATTTTTTCATGATATTTTGGATTGTTATCGCGGAGAATGCCGAGCGATAGGTCGCGCGCGTAATTTTTTACACGTACGTACTTCGCAGTGGGCGATTAAGTACACCAACACTGCAAATACGAGATGCACCTAACTATCTACTAATACCTACCACGTAACGGATTAACACAAAAGGATGATAATTAGATTTGTAATTACTTATATATATATTTTTCAATACTTTAACTACTTGCTGTATGTAAACTATACATTATATATATATATACATATACGCGTATATATACATATATATGTGTATGTATGTATGTGTATATATATAAATGTATATATATACACATACTATATATACAAGAGGACACACTACTACACAGCGCTGTACTTTCGAATATAGCAAAGTAAAAGGGATTCCGTAGGCGACACGAGGGAAGTAGAGATAGAGCGAGCGGGAATATTAAAAAAAAAACCTGATCATGGTTAAGGTTCCGGCGAGACCGAAAGGCGTTGACGCTGGAACTTAGCGGGATGTCGAGCCGTCACGCGGACCCACGACGAAAACCTTTTTGTACCCCACCCATCATCCATCCACGGCATCGAAATTTCATTAATCGGTTGAAAGCCAATTGTTGAGACATTGTCACCATCCTTCCCGATAACTTTCCTTTGCCAAGTGTTCCAAAATACTGCTGTCGTTCTCAGCCCACCCCCTCCTAACCCTTCGCTTCACATCTTTGTATACATAACCGAGGTAAAGACGGAAATGCGAGCTTGCATGAACGAGAACGTGATGCGAGTGTCAGTGCGAACGAGGAACTTTTAATTTTCGACGAGGTTCCTCTTGTTTCTTCGATTTTTTTTTTTTTCTTTTTTAATATCCTTTCGTTATCGTAAATTTCTTTATATATATACAGTTGTACAGTTTCGTTCGATCCGCACGCGACGCGTGCTGTTTGCATGCTATAGATTTTATAATTAATTAATTTATGTATATGGCGGTAACCACTGTCTTCACGTTAAGAGTCTGCTATGATGATATTTCGCGAGTCTACACTACCACATATATTTTATTCTTTTGCCATTATGTTCCTCACGAATTTCTACATGTATACTTTTATTATTTCTCTTTCGTAATCGTGATCTATCTATATATATACGATGTCTTTAGACTTTGTTTCTTTATTTTTTTATATTACGACGGCATTTGCGACGCGCGTTATAATTACTGCTACTGTTACAATATCGTAAAACGTTTTTACTATTAGTACTATTGTCGTAAATTTATCATTTTCATTATTCTTACGCTATATATCCTGTATATCGACCGGCAGTATAGATCTAAGAATTTTTTCATAGCTCGTTATCGTTGTTTTATATGATATATATATATACGATTGTACGGGATGTCTAAAAATTGGTGAACCGCATTGCACGTTAACAAGCTTTCCTCAAGTTTAAACAAAGAAACGAAGAAAATTTAAATGTTGATGAATAATATACGCAATACGGTTTGCCAATCGATCGATATTTCTTGTATACCCTAATACACGTGAGTTCATATATGTATGCGTATACATATAGGCCGTCATATATAACATATATTCGAGTCGTCACATGCGTTATAAAAGTGCGGGAGATCTGAGCTGGTGATGGAACTTTTGTACTTTTATATGCACGCATGAGCGCTATCCGTTCGCCAACCATGCACACACACACACACACACACACACACACACGCACGCGTAAACATTCAATATACCCAATATATTTTTGTTAATCATGCGTTTTAGTATACACGAGTGCACTAAGGCTTTGGTCATTGTTTCTCCTCTTTCCTTATTTCTCACTCGGACATCGTATAACTTTTATCTGTAGTACGGAGTACCGCGAGGTACCATTGCGAAGAGTTAGACATATTCTAAAACTATATTGTTATATCGATCGTTTCGTTCAGCGTTATCGCCATCGATGATTTCGATCAACGTCTCCGATTTCCTTGACGATATTGCAAACACGAACTTTCCCGCAGGATCGACGTCGCAGGGATGCCGTTCGGCGATGCGTGTTGATTGTCAGTGAATTGTCAAAAATGACACTATTCCATCAGTGAAAATACGTGGATTTTCGTGCAGGTTATTCTGTATACAATAGAACGGCATCCTAGAGATATCTCGTCCACTGATATATAAAGATACGGATAGGGCATAGCGGGATTTTCAGGATCGCCAAGTAGGAGAAGTATCAAGCTGCCGAAAGCATCCGAAGCGCCGGACGAAGTCCACGGATGCAAGGGGAAATGGTACTTTACCTACTCTTAAATGTGGAGAAAATTTTCGACTCTATGCCCTATCCATATCTTTGCATATCAGTGATCTCGTCATATACGAGAGTGATATAGAGGAAAAGAACGGGAAGCATTCGTCGGAAATCCTATCGGACGTCGATCGCAGCTATACGACCGTCTATGATGATAATATATTAATAACGATATTAATAACGATAACGCCATACGCCACACGTAATCTTCGACTCGCGTTGTAACATACTTATATAATTTTGTAAATTATTTTTTGTATTTTTATATCGAGAGAAAAACAAACAAATAAGCTAAAAAGAGGCGCATATAAGTTAGCGAGCGTCGATGAGAAATACAGTCACGAAGACGAGGTACACCTTGCACGACCGCGCGAGTCACCGTATCACGGTCGCTTCGTTTTGTAAACTAACTGGAAAACTATATTAAAAAGAAAAAGGGAGACGGAGATACGGTCAAAGGCTCATTCGAACGACGCCGCACCATCCTCCGTTTTAAAACAATAGATAAGGGATTCTCGGCGGAAAATGTAATTTCGTTTCTTGCTGTACGTGCGAGAGAGAGAGAAGATGCAAAAGAGCATGAGTGAGCGAGTGAATCGTTTTCGTGTATTTTGTTCCTTTTTTTTTCATTGTTTCCCGCGCTATAAAGAGAGGGTGGCGCCGGCAGATGCTTCCCGGAACCGAGAAAATCTTTACGAATCTGCATTGTAAATTGGTGCATTCACGGCGCGAAGAGGAACTTTCGTTCATCGGCGCACGAGAGAAACTGTTGTTGCGCAATTTCTATAAAAACAAAAATGTATAAACGTTGTTTTACGTAAAAGTACTTAATGTATGGATGTGACGTTTACTTATTGGAATAAAAGTTTTATTACGATTTTATCGATAGTGCATCGATGTTTCCAAAGGAACCGAGCGACGATCGTATTTTGCACTTGTCACCCCGCAGGCACAATGCCGTTATATAAAAAAAAAATTTTTTAATGCAAATTAAAATGAAACACGTTCGACGTGTTTCGATCGCGAGAGTCCGGGAAGTCGTCGGTCAGATCGAGGGCCAGGCGCCTGGCATTAGTACACAACACTAGTTTCAAGGTGGCGCCTATTAGTTGTTGGAATTTTGTAGCTCAAATATAGGCGATAATCCGGTTAGTTTGTGAATGTTGTCGTTTCTCACACTATAGTTGTGCGCGATTACGGGGTATATTAAAACGATTGCCTCGTTCGGAACGCGACGATCGCGGCTCGTTATACCGACTATACTCGTTCCGAAGGAAATGATTTCCGTCTTCTCATACCATAAGATACATACGCAGCGCCCTTCTCCCCTTTCTTCCCCGTTGAGAAGGAGCGAATTCGGAGCGAACTCGAAGCGAAGGCGATCTGTCGGTAGTTGATGATTTTTCGGAGTGTTAGTAAAAATTCGACGCGCCTATATAGTCAGCTCTTCTTCGATTTGTGCGAACGAGACCGAATTTGAACAAGGATGATTTCACAAACTTTGGACCAGGAACGGTAACATCTCATCATCTCTTTCGTCACTTCGTTTGTCTAGGAAAAGATGATGAGATGGTACCAATGTTAATAGGCTAGAGTTTGCGAACGTATCCTTGTGAATGTCGCAGGATCGAAGGGGTAGGAGCTTGCGCGAAAGAGCGAGAGAGAGAGAGATAGAGCGAGAAATGTGCGTAAGGACTCGTTGACGAGAGATGATATTATTAACGATCAACCACGTGATGTGTGGTCAGTAGTAAATTTTGATCTAATAGGTATTTGCCACAATATTTACTATGTGAATAATTATATATAGTATACATATATATAGAGAGCGAAAGGAAGATCGCGAGAACGAGAGCGAGAAAGAGAGCGACAGAGTGAGAGAGTACGATAATATCATGAAATTATTATTCTTTGTTACTTCTTTATAATTAAAACAATAAAAAAGCTATTGAATAAAAATGATACTAGAAAGTCGTTATTTGCGCGCGTACTCGATAAAGCGCCACCGAACCGCAATCAAAACAAAGAAATAGTGGGCTAGATGCGTTTGCGATCTGCCAACATTTTCCCTGTTCATCTTGACGTGCATCTTCACGCATCAATATTTTGGAAATGGATTTTTCACTTTCACGTTTTAGTAGTGGAGCTACATATATTCAAATTGGCTGTGTACGGCGTCTACGTCGAATGAGCGTGCGCTCTTGATATTGGAAAACGCATTAAGCAGTAGTCGATTTTTTTCTCTTCCATCAAGTCGCTTTTGTCGTAATTTGCTTTTGATGGCCACTTCATGTTTTTTTTTATTTGATTTTGTTTTCTTTGCTCGACGGTTTTTTCATATTTACTTCTTGGGTAATATTCTCGACCATATATCAAAAATTATCAAAAAGAATTGGAAAAAAAGACGCTTGTAACGTTAAAATGTAATTAAATGTTCCTTAATACTTTGACTGTACAAGCGCTGAAGGTCAATTTCGAATTCTTTTGTGTACAACACGTAAAAAAAAAAACGATAACGTTATCGGAAATATACCAAGTACTTTTATGGCATCCTCTCGATATAATATCGATTCCTGAATGTGTGAATAAAGTACACTATACTACGATACTGATCAAATTATTATTGGAACGAGCCGAGGCAGTTTTTCGATTAAGACCACGTCATCATACGTTAATTGTAAAAAAAAAACCAGGCAAAAATTTATTTGATCTTAAAACTGAACCGAACTCATCATCTGCGGTTCACACTCAGGAATACATATTATAAATCAGTTTGCTGGGTTATCGTTCAGCTCCAAGAATGGTCAGTTTATGCCTTTCATTTATCTTTACGTATCTTTCGATCTTTAACAATTTTGTATCTAAACTCTTGTTTTCATATCATATAATATTACAACTCTTAGTATTTATTTGTAGTTAATATTGGATTTTTTCTTCAGATTCCCGAAAAGAAAAAATTAAGTCTCATTACAAACATACAATTAAGAAGGATCATGCCTACACAATTTGTTTCATGCTATCATTCATTTGGCTGTGACTGTTTCTCGTTGTAGTTAGAATATGGGAAAATTTCATGTCAGATGCAGTTTTGATTGTTGAGAAATGTTATCATTCACTAAGAAACTTCTAAAATCGAGGAAGACTACGTTACAAGATATCTCTTCGACATTATCGTATCACAAAAGTCATCACTTCATTGGTTGTTAGAATATTATCGGTATTAAAGGTAGCATGGAAATATCTTTCATGTTTATATTTTTATTACGTATTTTTATCATGTATTCTTATTATACATTTTTATTATATATTTTCAATATAGGGGAGGGTCGTCATGGCTGGATAGTCGTCATGGTAGGATCAGCAAACTTTTTACGTAACTTTCTCTGATCAGAAAACTAATTCATAGTTTCCAAAAAAAGTGAATTAAACAAAAATGTTTTTCTTTTTTTTTATTATTTTTAAGCGTATCTCAACCATTTTTGGTTATTGTTAATCATTTTCAATCATATCTCATTTGATTTTCTACAGTAGTCCTACCATGACAACCTTTTATTTAAAGGTTTAGCTGAAACATTCGAAAATGTTTTATATGATTAAATGATCATTCCAACCAAATGAGATGTTGCGGACAAAAGTCGAAATGTGGCCCAACCATGACCACTCTTCCCTAAATTCTTAATATACATTTACTGTTACGCATTTACAATTTATATAATGTACACGGTGTCTTGAAAATCATTCAAATATTGAACGTGATCAGCAGACAAGTTGAGACACCCTACATATACATGTTGTCATGCGTGCAGCGTGCATGAGACTTCTTTATTCAAGTTTCAATCTTAAACAACTATTATTATATATGTAACTAAACTATTCTAAAAAAAGTAATTTTAATCGCTCGCTTTTAGTGAATATCGTTTGCAATTTCATAGTTTAATCCACCATTGATTGCTTCTATCGATGTTTACACATCGATTGACCCATGGTACTGAGCGACGAATTTTCATTCGCACATGACGATCGCCTTGGCGACTTTATCGCGTTGCGAACAATTCCGGCTATCGACGCGTGTTGCACCATTCCACGTCAAAGTGTCGTAAACGCGACAAGGCGTACGATTCGTCGACTCGACGTAATGCGAGATTATTACAGTCGCGCAATCTGGCGAACATATGCGCGAATGGAGACTCTCGCAAGCAAAAGTAAATCATCCGGGAAATCCTTTTTCTTCGGGAATATAAAGCGTCAAAGACACGACAGCGTCTACCTGGGAAAGCGATCTTGGTCTTGCTGAAATTTTTCTTGCGTTTCAATATTTTATTTGGTTTACTTCATATTTTACACGACAATAGCCTATCTGCATTCTTCGTGAGACGTCAATCATTCTTTTTCTATCCGTTTTCAATATGTTTGACATAAATTCCAAGAAGAATTCTTCTACCATTTACGAAATATGAAACTCAATTCCTTTAAAACTTTATCAAACCCTCCTTTGTATCTTCGCCTTTTGCATGTTTATTTTTAAACGTTTCAATCTGATTCAATCAAATTCAATTTAAGGAATCGATAATAAATTGACTTTTACACCGAAAAATTTACTTTTTAAAAATGTCTTTAGTAGCCTTTGTAAAACTATTCTTACATTCCGTTGAAATTACAAAATAATGTCTCATTTCACGTGTACTTTAAGCATGCAATTTGAAGCCTCTCTTTTATTCATCTTATGAAGTCGTTCTAGCACGCGCTCGCTCCTTTTTACGTTTGACGAATTTCTTTCACCGTGAAGCCTTTCTTCTTTTCCGCACGTGATGCATTTACTTTTTATACCTTTCTTTACTCATTGATATTAAATTTTCATTGAAATTAAAACTTTCCCGTGTACATTTTAACCACCTTTATTTCCCGCTCGAGATATTCAAGAACTTTTCTCAGGAAAGCGCAACGTCCGCAAATTTGTTCTATAAAGCGCCTTAAGATAAAGCGGAAAAATCTTTTCGAGGCGTCTTTTTTATTTTTATTTTTATTGTCTCTATGAACATCGATGTATATGCTCATAATGCGCATCTCTTCGTTATTTTTATTTTCTTCGGCTGTCACTGGCACGCACGGCTACCCATATATTACGAAACTGTTCGCACTTGCCCGACTTGCCGATTGCGTCGTCGGAATAGAGGTTTTATTGCGAATTACAATTTGCATTTCGTACGTGTAAACCGTGACGACGTTAATAATTAATTGAGCGAAGAGCGAATAATCGATCCTATGAAGGAAAATTGTTGAATGCCTATGAAAAGAAAATCTATAATCGTGCACTCCTGGTATTGAGAATCCTGCAAAAAGAAAGATGGAGAATAGTTACTTCTTAAAATAAGTTGATTAAAAAGATTTAATCTTTCGTACTTGATTCTCCTGTAGAAATAATTTTAAATAGGTTTATTATATAGTGGTTAGATACGTTCATACTAATAAAATTGTGATCCTCGTTACCTCCATAATGTTAATCCTTAATAATTAGAATTAAATACTATAGTACTTGTAGTTTATATGCAGTGGATTATAATTTACTAAAACTAATTATTAGTTTTAATTAAGTAATATACTTCATATAATACATCGTTGATATTCTCTAGATATTGTTAGTCACATTGTAGTGTCCCATAATTATTATCGACATAAAAATACCCAGTATTTATTTTTATCATTGACATTTTCGATACTCTGGTTTTAAGATACTGGTATAATAAAGTATCCAGAATTAATCACTGTAATACTAATAAAATAATATTATATAATGAACTTTACCGCATTAATGGATGCGGTAACAAAGACAAGCCGAGTAGCCTCTCAATATAATAAACCTAAGCCTATTTGTATAATGGGCGGCGTTAATGCCTGGTGGTGACAATACCTACAACATTGTAATTTGTTTTACAATAATCATTAATTTCAGCAAATATTACTTAGCAAAAATTACATTACGAAGAAACGCAATATAAATGCAGACAAATTTCCTTGAAAATTTAACCGTGGTAGTTGACATTTTCAGGACAGAAAGATTGCCGTCGTTTATGATTAAATTAACCCAATTCGTCCTGAAATGGCAATTTTTTACTTTAACTTCCGGCAATTTCTTATCAACAGTTTCCATAAAAGAAAATGCCAAAGGTATATAGTCGACTATTTTTTAATCTTCGCTCTATCGAAGCTGTTTAAAATACGAGAAAGAAATAAAGAAAAAGCTGGTTTTTCTTTTCGAGAGGAAACTTTTTAACAGAGAGCTACTTTCGATATAAAATACGAGTTAAGATTTTGTTAAATGTACAAAAATAAGGAGATCGAGATCCAATTAATGGCATTAGATCATTCAGTGAATTTATATATACCCTGAATTTTCATAAAAATACACGTTTTACCTCGTTTTCACTCTTTTTTAAAGCTTTTTAAACAATTTCTGATATCAGTACAAAGTTAAAATAATTAAAGTACTGATAAGTAAAATATAAAATATAACAGTATTTCTATAGTCATTTTCAACTGAGTATGATCTCTAATAACTAAAATACATTTTTCAGGATCGTATTGCAACCCATTGTGGGTAAAAATAAATGTACTTAAATATAGTCTAGTATTATTGATTGTACCTCGATCACCCTATTTTTATTCATTTGAATGAGTTTCAACTCGTACTTTATATCGAAAGTGTTTTCTATTGAAAAATTCCCGCTCGAAAATAGCTTAGATCGATATAGTGCAATCTCAGAAATAGTCGACTATGCCTTTGGCACATTTGTTTTATGGAAGCAGTTGACAAGAAGTATGCGCTAGAAGTTGAAGTAAAGAAATGCCATTTCATAACGAAATGGATTAAAGAGACCTTTTTCAACTTTTACTATAAATATGCTAAGAGTTGCTATTCCTTATAGTAAATTTTACTCCGAGGAATATCAAATTCTTCTTCGAAAAAATGTCAGTCCACTGCGGTGCAGTAAAATTTGCAAGAAAAGTTCTCCGCGTTTGGACCGTAATAAATATGTCACATTAGTAATAAATGTACTAGAATTACACGTGGCTTGTAAACTCTTAAACGTGTAGTTATAATGTACAGTGAATGGTTGGCTAATATTTTATAAAAAGCTATATAAAATATTGATATATTATAAATATCTATAGTGCTGTTAATATGAATACAAATTTGAATTTTTTTTCGTGATTAAATGCTTAATGATATTCGCCAAAATACTTCCAAATTGAAGTGATTAAATCATTTTTTAAATCGACTTATTCGTAGTAAATGAATATGTTATTATGTTAACAAGTGATATCTTTTTATAATGACTAGACGTAAAATTAAAATAGATTAAAAACATGGAGTTACTTTAAGTCTTTGTAAATAAGAAACTTTCTTTTTGCAGTGTTCTGGAATTTATGTCGCAAACGTCCACTCAAAGATGTGCTACAATAATCGAGCAAACAATTATTGAAGTAGCGTCGCTTCACTTGAGTCGAGTGAAATATATTTGTTCCAAGTATATTTTTGCCGTCTGCTAACAACATTAGTGCATAGTTTTAGAATCAACTTTGGGTCTGTTTATACATTATATGTAAAAAAAAACATGGAATTGTTCCTTAATTCTAATAGAATGTCATCATGCAAGAAAATGTATAAAATAAGTAGTATAAAACGAGTCGAAGACACGCGTTGTATAAACATTTAAAAAAATGGGTCGAAGTAATACCCCTTTCGCATTGTCATGTGCAATATTTTATACACCAAGGGTACAAAATGACAATTTTATTACTGAGTTCTACATTATGCTAGGCAAAACCCCTTGAAACTTTTCCATACTCCTGACATTGAAATAGTATGTATACTACAGAACTGACTCCGAGAGAATGTTACCTAAATTTCACAGTACGAAAACCAACTTATTAAGTATTAATACGCAGCGACAGTATTAACGCATGGTTTACATTTATACTATTATATAGATGACGTTTATTTTTTTCTCGTATTATAATTATTCTAATATTCATCAAGATATAGTTAATGATCGCAAGAAAGCCAGCGATTGAAAGGGAATAAGAATGAAAATGAGAAAGATATATAGATATATAGATATAGATTAGATGATATTAATGATGTACACGATATTTTTTACCCCGCGCGCGAAAGCGGATTTGGTGCGAATAAGGATCTGTCGAATAAAATGGCGGAAGTACAGCGTTGCAGTATAACTATATTCATGTACATATACTTAAAAAGAAAAACGTGAATTGTGAAAGTTATATTTTATGTCGCTATGAGACCCTTATACTGACGACTTATCGTGTACGATCGATTTTATATTCTAAAGGGATAAGCAACTTGCACAACGCAGTTTTATGTACTTAGTAACATTTAGACACAGGTGAATATCTTTGATGGTATATATATAAATATATGAACGACGATATGTGTTTAAAAAAATGAGGCAAACGAATGTGATACCCAAAGACACGAGATGATCATCGCGAAATCCATATTATTTCCGAGTATTTCGATGATTTTCTACAAATTCCTCGCTTTATATGCCGATAAAGAAAGCTTCTTATCGAGCGACACGACAACGCGCGTTTTGTTTTACCGAACCCTCTCTTTTCCTTGTCTTGAAAATATTATGCAACGGCTGTCAGACTCAGGCCAAGGCCGTGAACAAATTTCTATGTGAAGTGCAGCTCTCACACGCAATGCAGAATGCTATGCATATTTCTCGAGCTTTTTTTAAATTATGATTTTAATAAAGCTTTTAAAAAATGATCGTGCATATAAGAGAAATAAGATAATGGAAATGAACGCAGAAGTAATTGTATTGAAAATCCCCACATGGGCCACGTATAGAAAACCATGTAGAAGTGCACGTGGGTGCGTCATACATTGTACCGACGTTTCCAAAAATATATGTACATAAGCATTCACGTACATATATTAATAGCATTAAACTATACAAAATGCAGGCAAATAGGATTTCGTTCTGTAACTCCCAACAAGGAATCCTATCACGTCATATCCGAATTACGTATTCGGTTCGTCGTACGGGAGTATATGGTTTACTCACGTGGATGTACCACATTGTTTCATGTATACAATACCTCATGCGGGGATTTGCATACAGAAGTTGGAATCCGAAGTAGATACTTTTTCACGAATTTTAATACTGACGAACACTCGTAGTTCGTATAAGACGAATATATCAGGTCACGAATTGCAAATACATGTATGACACATACAGACTGGGCGTTCTTGGATCGGTAGACTCTTCTTCATGTGCGAATTCTTCTTCAAATTTCAATTCGAAATGTAGTTTATGACTTAATTATATATATAGGATCAAAATGTAGTAACAGACTTTTCGACTTAAAATGCGACGAAGAATGCATACATGCGACACACCGTGTGCCATTCTGAAACGCCCTATATACATAATTATGATTAAAGCTGAAGTATAAAAACAAAACAGTATATTTATGGGTATTACTACTACATATTATAGCGTAATGTGAATATCTAATAGGAATTTAGACGTTTAGGTGTAATTTTCTACGAGAATTTTTCGAGCGTTAAATAAGTACGTTTTTCATGTTACGTCTGCGTCAACCATTGTTGCCCTGCTGTTATTAGTACTCTAGATGTGACGTCTCATTTACGAACGCTCATGTATAAGTGGATGCAATGGAAATGCTCAAAGATGTCGTGCACTTCATTTCACGAACAGAAAAAAAAAGAAAAAAAAATGCTATCAGAATTATCTATTTTTTTTTTTCATTACAAACGTTTCTTACCATTTATAACTTTTATGATGTCTCCAAACACGTGTATAGTGTGTGTGTGTGTGTTTGATTTCTAACATTTGACTTCGAAAGACATGCGATTAAAGTCCACAGCATTTCGACGATACATTTAAAACAAAAATAATTATATCACGTTGTTTTCGAGCATTTTCTGATTGCTATATTGTACTCACGCATGAGCGTTCAAACTTTTTTGAGGTGCGTTTTTAAAAATCACCCGCATTTTCAGCCGTCTGGGAGGATGATATCGATAACTCTTACCACGTCGACCGGTCTAGTGATAATACGGCGATAACTCGGGAGGTCTTTCTCGGTATGGGAATTGTGACACGAAAGGTCTTCCCACGGTCACGCATCACGTACCAAGCCAATCAGGATCCGTACGACGCGAGGTACCGATTGTCGCAATTTTTTACACACTTGGAAAACGAAACGTTTCCACGGCCTACGTAGCACGTAATTTCACCATGGATTTGGTGATGTATGTTCTTGGGAGAATAGTAATCGAAAAGCGCAAAGTAAAATGCCAAGATCGAACGGGGTCATCAGAGAGGACACGCGAAAGAATATGTATCTCTTTTAAAATTCGCTAATAACTTCCGGGGTCTGAATCAAATTTTCTAAACTGATATAGGTATATATAATATACATGTATAATATACGTAAACGTAACTGTGTATCGAGGAAATCGAGTGATTTTCGTTCGTTGAGTTTCCTTTTCTCCGTGGAAGTAGTGGCATTTCCAATTACGACGATTCGATATCGCACCGATTGTCATCGCGACCTCGTCATCGAACGAAAGTATATATTTTATCACCGAAGCGTACTTCCAACTAATCTGTAGCCCATAAATATTAGTTATGCGGCAATATCGACGTTCTTGTTACAAAAAAAAAAAAAAAAAAAAAAAAAAAAAAAAAAAAAAAAAAAAAAAAAAAAAAAAAAAAAAAAAAAAAAAAAAAAAAAAAAAAAAAAAAAATAACGAAGGCCTTCGATGTGTTTCTATCGGTATATACTTGCAGAGTGGCCCTTGGGTGGCCGATAGAACTACAGCGAATCTTTTCGAATTCTTTAAACAGCGACAACTCCCGTTATACATATACCTGTATTACTTCCTACGAGAATCTCTGTACGTTGACTCGATGTCGTGTTTATCCCAATTACTATACCTGTACGAACACTCTTTTACACATTAAAAGTACGAAGTGCGGCGAATTACGACGTTCGATAATCGATGTTCTATTTAGCGTTTAATAAATGACTCGACGCAGCGCAGCTACAAGTTGTACATGATGATCTTAAGTGTTAAATGAATAAAACCAGATTTTACTATAATAGGTATAAAACGGTTTTAAGATAATGACGACGCCGAAGGCGACTTTTCCATTAGCTCTGCGAGATTACGCTATTAAGTCGTTCGGTTGAATTGTATACATTCGAAACAGAAATCTGAATGAAATGTTTCCAATATTCTAAATACTGACAAGTGTGCTTCACCGACCAATGTCATGCGAGCATCACTTGAAACCGATGTATTTAAACGTTCGTGTACTAATAATGGTGTGGGGAAATTTCATGAAAAGCTACCTGATCATGATATGGTACCATCCAACACGGATTTAATTGAAATTTCAGATTTTCGCATGAATGGATTGATAATAACAAGTTTTAGTTTATTGAAAAAAGTTTAGATCTGTGAAAGACTCTTTGAGATAATAATAATTATATTATTCCCAAATCATCAGACACCTTGTAATCGTTTTTAGACTTGTACGATAAATAGGAACGGCTCAGAGGTCATTGTAATAGGATGCGAGGCGGAAAATGATCCGCATCGACGGATGCGTCACGATTCTCGCTTTTTCTCCTTCGAAAGATTTATTACATTCAAGATCGTAAGATCGACCAGTCTCTCTCGTGACGCCAAGATTGATAGATAGTCAATTATTGTCTCATCCTTGATTTATCCGGACATCCCGAAGGAGAGAAAACGTGCTATCGCGACAGCATCTCAATCGTTAAGCGCCGGACTTGTCTGAGTCTCTCGTTGTCCTTCAAAAAAAAAAAAAAAAAAAGTTATTCCCGAACGAAGATAGCGCGAAATTCGCGATAATGGACGAGGCGACAATAAAGGCGTTAAAACATCCGTGTATTCCATATTGACGCAAACCGCATATCAAAGCGCAACATAGACGGCAAGTGATAAAAGCAAAACAAGCACGATCCAAATATAGAATGTCGAGGTTTTATGAATTTTTGGAGCGAATTGGGCGTTTATTTCTTAATACTTTCTTAATATTCTAATGAAGGTTTCAACAATGCACTCAGTTCATTCGATTGGAGTTATCGACAAGCCTTTCCGTGTTTATTAAAATTCGATTAATATATGAGTAAAGTTCAAGCGATGGATCACACCACATTGTCCATAGACGATACGAAAGGAAAAGGAAATCCTAACATTTGGCCAATTTTGAAATCAATTTGAAAATTTATGATGGAATGCCATCAGCAGGAATACAAAGTGCAAAACCTTATTTATAAAGAGATAAAGACAAGAATGAAATTATATTAAAGATGAATACCCAGTAAACGAAAAGGAATTGAAAGGTTTTGACCAATTCCGAAATGTACAGAAAAGGAATTCAAAATAAATAAAAGGAATTTGCTTTAATTCCTTCGAATTCCATTTTTGCACATTTTTGAATTAGCCAATACCTTTCAATTCCTTTCCTGATTGTAACGTTAAATTACCCCTATACATGAACAGTATGGTGTGACTCTTAATTTTCGGAGGTGTGATTCCCATAAATCCGCCCCTAAAGTTTCCGGAAAAACGGAGTTGTAGCAAAAACACAAAATTACCGCTCATTGTTGTTTAATCACGTCCTTCCTTTGTTTTGTTCTGCAACCAATCCGCATTGGACCCATTATTATTTGCATGCAAAACACAAGGTTTGAATACATCGTATACTCTATTCTCTATAAAGTACTTGCAAACCTGCTATATTTCTGATGGACATAGGTAGTGATTCTTGATTCTTAGCTAACATCACATCGTGTCGAAACGCAACATACAAGGATTTTGTAAGTGTTGTTTGTATGATAATTTAAAAATACGTGAAAGCTCCGCAAATACATTTTTAGTTGTCGGTTGGACTTTGAGAGGTATTTTTCAAGTACCTTTAAACATATTCGAAACCAATTTCATCGTTTGTAACAATTGGAACCAATATTGTTGAAGATTATTGATATACGGTATTAATACCATAGAGGATTGTGAAAATGGAACGAAATAGTAGTGTTCGAACTTGTAACGAAATTGCAGATCGTCGTGGGAGAGCGAGTTTTGGCCTAATCTATATATGTCACATCGGTGTGTTACGAATTTACCTTTATCTTTCGTCACCGATCTACGTAATACTAATGCAAATATAACCGAGGAGATGTTATATTCGCGCAAGAACACTATATATACCTTCTATTCTGCGTCTCTAAAACTGATCACCTCGTAACTCGATTACCTTGCAGCAATAATCGAACGTGCGGAGCTGCACCCGTGCAAATGGATAACATTATCCCAATCTCATAATTTGAATCTATGATATATATGTTTAAGTGATTCCACTGTATTTTAGTTTGTTACGTTTTCAGTATTTAGCCATCTTAATTAATGCGAATTTTGTTAGATTAAGTTAATTAATAAACTTATTGATATAATAAATTTAAAAAATGTAAATTAATTTTACATATATATGAAATAGTCGAATTATATATCTTTTATCCCTTCTGTCACTCCAATGGTCGAGTATGGTATTTTGCATGCATTTAAGGGAGCTGATTCTGAATTTGATTCCAAATCAGAGTAAACATTTTTCCAGCGAAAAACTCAACCATTTTTATATTTATTTCATTCCAACTAAATCATTACTAAGAGGGTTATATAAACGGAAATGTTCGTGAAATGGTAATATTTAAATAAAAACACGTTTTCCATTAACGTCTCATAATTCGTTTGAACAATAGAAAATATAATACTAAAATAAAAAATAAAAATACCTTTAGGACAAAATTCACTAATAAGAATTAATGTATTTTATTGAAATATATTAAAAAGTCATAAGTTATAAATCTACCTTTTATTGTTGTATGCATTATATTTTCATTTCGAAACCAATTTGAAAATTTTCTTGAAACTTTATGTCAAGTGGATTGAACGAATTTTTATGAATTAAAAAAAAAAATAAATAAATAAATATATATATATATATATATATATATATATATATATATTTATTTATTTATTTATTTATTTATTTATAAATTGAATGAATGAATATTTTCCTTAATCCTTTTATATAACAAAAAACAAATATGGTTTTTAAGATAATTGATTTGATTTAATATACAATACTATCTACATTATTACTCACATAGTTTCGTCGATTCAAAGTAAGGGAGTATGTGCAAAGAATAAAAAGTTTCAATGCGTTCATTCAAAGCAGCGTGCGTATAAGTACATGTACTTATTTGTTTGGATTCTGATTGAATTATTATCCCGAAAGGCAGAAGAAACGTCAGCAAGTGTATAATAAGTCACCGCTTTTACCGTATGATTATATTACAATACGTATATATACATTGTTATAGCCTAGGTATATTCTACTTATTATAATTGGTCTTTATGATTATTCTAGCCGTTAACAGTTGGCGATTATCGATTGGCACTCTTTTCACTGAATTATAAAATATACGTAGCGCGAGGCCGTGAAACGGTAATTATATATTATATAAATATATATATTAAATTACAATTAACATGCTTGTGTATATATATACATGTTGCGTGTGTGCGTGTGATGTGTGTGTGTGTGTATACTATAATTATACTTTATATTTCTACTACTACGTATACTTACGATAGTAAGAGATGGAAGTTTTTCCATCCCGTTGCAGAAATGAATAAATATGCATATATGTATACACGTGTGTATAATATTATATAGTCTATAATTTTTCATATTGTTGTACGGAATTTTTAAGTTTATATTAAAATGTTTTGTGCATTCATAAAAGAGAACGAAAACAAAGGCTCGCTCATTCTTAATCATTATCCTGATTAATCCAATTTCATGCCATATCGTTCGATTCGACATCGATTTTGAAAGGTATCTTCGCTTTCATCTTACTTACTCCATTTTATTTTTGACGTAATAGCATATAATAGTTCTATAAATTTCTGTAGAAGGCAAATTAATATACAATTTTATTATTTATTGTACATAGTTTTTAATGTATATTTGAGAAGAAATAAATAAAAAAATATAATTTTAAATAAAAATTTATTCTATGCGCCTTTAATTATATTTAATAAAACTATTAACGCCTTTGGGGGACGATGGTACAAATATGTACCATCTTATTTGTTTTTTTTTTTTTTTTATATTCCCGATATAGATTCTTGCATTTTATACATGCAAATTTATGTTTATAGACTTTTGTATAAGTCTAAGTTATTAGAATTTCGTGAAACATTTATTTATTATTTATATGTTACAAGTTTGCAATAAATTATTTACTATTGTTTCTTGAATTAAAATTTTTAAATTGACGATCGATTTTCTTTACGCAATTTATTGTGAATTCAATATATTCTATATTGTTTGAGGCGGTGTTTAAATAGCTCATTTCTTTTTCCTTTAAAAACAATTTTTTTACCCCTAAAAATTTAAGGAATTAATGTGCATTAAAACTACACCAAACTTTTAAAAATAATCGCGATTCGCGAAATAATAAAAATTACACCAACAATATTTGTTATAATGCTCGTTTCTTCAAAAACAAGAAAACAAAAAAAAATAATAATAATAATAATAACAAATAAATAAATAAAAACCCAAATTGAAAATTTCGGAGAATGATTAATTAAAAAATGTGTCCGGCATACCCTGGCAAAATGGAAGCGTACCGGTACGCTTAAAAGTGCAAATTCACGCTTCTTTTTGCATTTTAAGCGTACTCAAAGCATTCTATAATGCGTGAATTTGTACTTTTAAGCGTACCGTACGCTTAAAACGTCCGAATTCACTCTTATAATACGCTTAGATAACGCTTTACGCTTCTTGAAGCGTGACATAAGCGTGAATTCGGACACCGATTTTTACCAGGGATATTCTATCCGCGATAAAATTAATAAAAATTAATAAAAGTAATAATAAAGAATTCACGCTATTATTGTAGAATAATATCATGTTTTATCGATTTTTATCACATTCACTACAGTAAAAACAATTAAAATTTATTGTACGTCTTACGTTTAGTTTACAAATTCATATTGAAATGTATAATTTTCCTGCATTTGTAGAAGGAAAAATAAACAGGACTATATTCAGATTTGCTGTCGTCCTTATATATATATGAAATAAACTAACATTTCTTTGGAAAATTGAGAATCTTCATGTCCTTATAATCTATCCTGTAGTTATTTTTTAAAATTTGGTGACATATTTTTTTCCAAATACATATACATATTATCAACCCATTGCAAGGCACTTTAAACAAATTCACAAATACATGGCTCGTAGTATACATATACTCACAGTATTGAGAGAATATTGTTTAATTAGCTTATTTATTAGTTAATGGAAACTTGCATGTAATAACAGGATTAAATAAACATTAAATCTACTTTCGACAGTTAAAGCATCTGCCTGTAGAATCACGGAACATTGAATTTCATAAAAAACGAATACATCTATATTATTACGTAGTATTAAATTTTATTTGCTTTCAAGTTTTTACATTATATCTCATAATTTATACCAACGTAAAAAGTGTGAATCAACTCGACTAATTGAGTGGTAATAACTACCAGACCTCGAATAACCTGTACTTCTCTGTTCTCTTTTACAGAGCTTGCAAAACGGAAAATGAAATATACAATAATTCAATATGTACGATTCGTCAAATTTATTTCGCTCCAGTTGAACAACATTAGTTTAAAATTCAGGGTAATCAATACAGTATTAGTTTTTTTTTTATAGGCTACAAGAATAAAGTGATTTGATTAATTTTAAAAAATAATGAAACTTACGCCACAAATAAAGGAAAATAAAATTTTAAGTGCAAGGTGCAACTAAAAGCTGAATACAAGAAATTATCCGATCGAGATTTCGGTCAGCACACATAAAAGTGATGTGAAAGCAAAATTCTGTATTCGAAACAAACTACGAGACATCTTTAAAATCGACTTGATTCACTTAAATATCATAAACCAAGATTATTTAAGGCTATTGTTGATTCAATATTTACATGAAGAAGACGGTTCACATCAACATGTGGACTATCATATAAAGTTTAATTATTTTTTACACACTTTGACATCTGACATATAACTATGTAAGAATAGTTTATATTGTATAATATGCAAACATTTACAGTTTTTAAATTTATTTTTTTATTTGTTTCAAATTACTTATTGAGACCATCTATATTCATTTTTTATAACTCGCAACAGCATCAAATCATCTTTACAGTTTCATGAATAGTTTCAATATATTTAAATCGATTTCAAAAACATGATTTGTAATTTACTTCGATAAACAAATTTTTACATTTTCATCATCAGTTTGATTCGATCGATTGATGTGGCACCCATTTCCGGTTTCCATAAATATAATCTCTACGAAAACGCAATAATATGTTTCTATCTTACGCACTGAGTTAAATGATATTCTACAAATAAATTTTACAGCAAGAAATGTGTATGTATTACGTTTGTTGTCCTATTCATTCCAAACTTCGCGGCACACTGTGCGATAAGAACGCTTCATGAATCGAGAGTTAACGCTTAAAAATAACATAAAAGACTGATTGATGTAATACATAAAATTCGTCAGCTTCAACACTGTGAACTCAGCTTTGGTAGGAAATCTTGGATGAAAATCCTTAACAGGCATTTATTGTCTCGAGTATTCTCCAATTCGATTTGTCATTCTTCCAACTGTCATTATTCTTAAAGGAGCTTCATTAGACTTTGTGAATAATGTTTTGTCTCTGAAGACCTTGTCTGTGACTCACTAATGAGAAATTCTTCACATATTTTTGCAAATGTACAATAACGCTCTACATTCAACATATCTGTCCATTATTGATATATTTGTCCATTACTGATACTTCAGTAATTTCATTTTTTGAGGCAATACTATTAACGTTCTTAACTTTTGAGCTCCAAGAGAGACATTTAGAGGTCTGTCAAAGAGTTTTATTCTTCTTATAGCTTACTGACTTAAGTGCAACTCGAACAGATTACTGCAAATCATATTCCAAAATATTCGGGAATGTCTTCCATACAACTTTGATCAATATAACGCGAGCAGAAACGATTAAGAAACGGATCAATGATTTAAAAAACTATTGATATTCCAATTTCCTATAAGTCCCATTCATTTTTCTGCTTTCCTTTGTCCTAACCGACAGAAACTAAAAATAGTAGTAAGTTTTAATAATGATAATCATAATGTAAGGTTGAAATTGTGCTTTCTATGTACAGATTTCTGACACTCGTAGCTTATAAACTTGGCTAAAGAGACTCCTTGTCTTTAAAACCATTATAAAATACCGAATGAAGTATGCTTTGGAGTTAGCAAACATGCCCCTTTTGCGAAAAATCTCTGTGTTTATATAATATATATATATATTTTAATAAAAAAAAAAGTATCTGTCACTCGTTTGGAATCAGTGTATTGTACAAATTCACCATTGAAGTGACATTTGTATCATTCGGAAGGTAATCCAGCACTTTTTCGTGAACCTTTGGTTCAAGGTTTCTCATGAAACTTAAAATAATGAATCTTCAAAGCTCTCATGTTTGGATACTTAATTTTGCATTTCGGACACATTGTGCTCGTGGCACCTTTGACTTTGTAGACAGACAGGTCAGTCTCCGAGTACATTGTTTGTTCATCGACACCGGATTCGCATTCTGCTTGGTGCTGGGTCGTCACATGTTTCACCATCGAACCACGATTAAAGACATGTCGGTCACACCGGTTGCAACTGTAAATCATACATGTATGTGTCGTCTCGTGACTCTTTAGTGCACTGAGTGTGCTGAAAACGAGTTTACAATTGGATGATTTGCATGGAAACACTGTATTCGGTGGTTGTTTGTGCTTATGTGAAAAGTGTTGTTTAAGATTAGAAATACCAGGAAATTGTTTTCCGCAGATATTGCAACAAACATAACCCTCTGAACTTTGCAATGGTATACATTCGTCCATCGGAACCGACCCGTCTTTGTTAGGGTGTGTTTTGTGGACAAGCTGTTTGTGCCGGTATAGAACGCTCATGCTGGGGAAAACTGATTTGCAAATAAGGCACGTAACTGGCTTCTTTCTTATTGGTACCTCAACAGTTAAATCAGGTTCTTTCTTTAAGTTCATTTGAAGTGCTTCCTGACCATCTGTCGGCTTTCGTTTTGCTTGGTAATGAGAGGTCATAGACTTGTGTCTCTTTAATGAAGCTTCAGTGGCAAATGCCTTGTCGCAGATAGCACACGTTGGCCGCTTCATGTTTAAGGATTGAAGTTTCATTCCTGCTATCTGTATACTCTTGTGTAACTTCTTGTGTCTCAAGTAAAGCTTCCGGCTACTATAATGTTTACCGCAAGTTTCACAGCAGAAGGTCTTTTTCGGTTCATCACTTTCATGATTTTGTTCATGCCATTCCATGTGAGCTCTCAGTGATTCTTCATCTGCAAAGAGATCTGGACAAAGTTGGCACTGTAGTTCAGAGACCCCTTCGTTTTCCTCGCCTTCCTCGCCTTCCCCGCCTTCTTCGCCTTCCTCGAACATTTTCTCTGATTTATTTCTTGAACAGTGTACTTCCCAGAGATGTTTTCGGAGTTCGGATACATCAGCGAATCGATCGTCGCAAACTTGACATTGGAGGGTCAGTAACTGTTGTTGCTGCGGATTTGGGAAAGATTTTCTGGCTTTAGCTGGCTTTGGGGTGCTGACAACTGGGGTACTATTGTCAATCATCACCATACGATTTTTATCGATGCTTAGTCGATTGTTTGTACGCATATGCCATCCTCTGTGCGTTTTCAGTGATTGTTCTTCCTTAAACGTCTTTCCACATATATCGCATGAGAATCCAGACATTTGATGGTCATTATGAACAGTTTGACAGTGAACGATCAAACTTCCTTGATAAGAGAAGGTCCTCGGGCACTTAGGACAGCGCATCACTGGCTTGGGTGACTTATTATGATCAGTCTTGATGTGATATTCGTAAGTTTCTTTGCTCTTAAATGCTTTTCCACATTTGGAACATATAAACGTAGAAGCGTAAGTGTGTACGTTTCTTAGGTGCCTCCTGAGATTAGCGAGATTCGAAAAAGTTCGACCACAATCTCGACATATGTTACGTCCACCTGGATCAGAAGATATTGACATGTTTGGATCTGAACTATCGTGAGATTGCTGTGCATGACCATATTCAACGCACGAACTGTTTGCATTTTGTTCCTTAGGATCTTCGATACCATGGTCTTTCATGTGAATTTCTAGTGCTCCAGAACTGCTGAACATGCTGCGGCAAATAACGCACGAGTAAATTTTCACCTTAAGATGCAGATTACGATGCTCTGTTAATTCTGCATTTGTAGAAAATTCCATATTGCACAATGCGCAATTATGTCGTTCTTCAGTGATACTATTGACAGGAACGTCATCAGCGTATCCATCCCATTCTGTTTCAGGGGCCATCTGAGGCTCTAACATTGTTTCTGGAAGTGATTGATCACTTTGAAGGCTTCTCTCTGTGGAATAGTTCATCCTTTCCCCGACTCTACTGTGCTGTGATGAATATGGCTTATGAGTCTCATGATGGAGTAAGAAATCATTCGGATTTACGAATTTAGCATGACAATTGAAGCACACAAAGTCCTTCTTTTTATGATCTTGGATGAGATGTGAATGGAATTTCTTAAAGATTAGGAATGTCATTCGACAATGTACGCATCTGTATGATGTCCGTTCTGATTCAGTCAGTGTTTCGCATATTTCACGATGTTTGCACATATTAGGTTTGTATCTGTAGATCATGCCGCATAAATCGCACATGTGATTGTGAGAAGGATCACCATTAACATAAGGTCCAGGAATTTCAGGAGCTACTGACGGTTTTCCATCATCAACCGGTATCAAAGAGTGTGATGAATTTTGAGGTACCTGAAGTTGCTGAACGTGTTGCGAAACCAGTGGAGTTAACCCTGGTACCATTGGTCGCAGTTTAGGAGGAGGCCTTAGCGAGGAAACTGTTGATTCACATGGTTTGTTTGAGTTTGAGTGTTTTGATAGATGATGTAAAAGTTCCGAGCGATTTGGCATTGGTCGCAGGCACATGTTGCACGTAAAGTACTTTTCTACACCATGTTTGGGAATTACCATAGCAATTTTCATGGCGCAGTTGTATGATAGAGCACAATGTTGTTTATAGACATCTCGATCAGGAAATTGAATCAGGCACGCGATACAAGTATATGGCTTAATGTTTGGCAAATGCTGTTTTATATGATTTAAAGTACTTCGCCGATCATCAAATTGTTTTTCGCAAGAGTAGCAAGAATATGTTTTCAATTGACTGATAATATTTTGTTGTATTGGAGTCAATGGGGCAGATCTATTAATACCGGCTGTTTGATCTACAACAGTATCCGTTCTATATCCTGCTGGTCTTTCAGTCAGTTCAGGCATCTGCTTTCTTAGTTTCTTCGTGGGTGAAGGCAAGTTAGGTGAATGATCATTTGAAGGTACGTTATTATACGTCCTACAATCATGAAACCTCGCCATGTGCTTAGCGAAGGAAGTTTTTGAGCTTAAATTGATATTGCAATGAATGCACTTCCTTTTGAAGATACGAGCTCCACGATAATGTGTGTGTGGCCCACGTCGCATTTTCTTTTTAGCTTTTTGTGTAGAATCCGCTTCCACAACTCTGTCCGCATCTTTACCGCTAGCTACAGCCATTGGATTAAGAAGTAGTTCACTTCCATCTGCAGAGTCTATTTCTACGCTATATTCATTATCGCTTTCCATTGGTTCACTTTTTATATTTGTTATGTTAAAACTCCTATCAATTTCATATCTAGGCTTCTCAATGTTTTTGTTCACTGTCCTTATTGGGGACACAGTCTTCGATTTGCTTGCAGGTGATATAAAATTCTCTTCAGTGAGAATATCGATGTTGTTTGGTATTGCAACCATAGTAGTGCCATTATTCTGCAACAAAAAATCAAGAAAATGTAAAAAAACATAAATAATATATGTCAAAATAAATGAAAATTTGTAATAAATGTAATAATAAATTTTGAATTCAGTAAATTAGTTAAAAAAAGATTTGAATGAACAATAAATGAAAATTTAATAGCAATAACAGTTCCAACTTTTAGTTTGCTCTATTAAAATTCAATTATACAATACACAGAATACACAATTTCGACCTTACATTATGTTTATCATTATTAAAACGTACTACTTTTTCGAGTTTCTGTTGGTTAGAAAAAAGAACAGCAGAAAAATTAATGGGACTGCTGGAAAATTGGAATGTCAAGTTTTCTAAAAAATAGGTTCTATTAAGTGAATTTTTATTAATTGCTCGATCAAACTGAATTTTACCTACAGTTCTTTAACAGATTTAAAATGTATGGCATCTTTTACTATTGCAATACATAGATAATAATTTGCTGTAAGTAATAATGTGATATATAGCTTACCATGTGCATTTGGTTTATTTGAGGCATAGTATCACACAGGATCTCAATTGACGGGTCTTCCGTATAAGCTAGATCTACAGGTTCCTCTTTTATTGTAACAGTTTGCTAAAAATAATAAAATGTGTAATTTAAATTTCTTGATAATTGTATATAACATTTTTAAAATAATAATAAAAATGGATAGTACTCGTTTTTTAATTTCTATTGTATTAAAACTACAATTCAAGTTGTAAGACAATGTTCTAACCATCTTTTTGTTCTCTTTAGGGGGTTTGTCTAATCACTATTAAAAAATTGCAGAGTCACTATCAAAACCTTAAAAAGTATCTCGTAGGTTTATGAGGTTTATAGTGTCTAATAACTAAATTTTGTTCATGTGCCAAATTAAAAATTTACCAATGAAAATTTATTATCTAAAAAGTTATTTCGATTATTCACAGAATAGAAACAGATAATTATTACTTTCAGAAAATGACATAGTTTTCAGCAACCAAAATATCTAATTATAATTTCATTTTAGAATAAAATGTAAATATTATGAAATATCGAAAGGTGGACAACAATATAGTGCACAGAATTTAAGTGACCAAAAGTTATTAGATAGATTATGTATGAATTTAGAAGTAAATGTCTTTCTTTTTATTTTAAAAAATGTAGCTGAAGTGCCAAACGTTCAATCAACGATTTCTCAGGGGCGTTGAACTAACGAAATGGACGAATGAGGACGACAATAGGCTCCTGGAAATTTTCAATCTTAGCAAATAATAAATTACGGATTGCTGGCACTTACTACATTGTACATAAAACAATGTGCTTCATATTCAAAAAATTTTAAATCATAAAATATTCACCCTAAATGATATTTTTCTATCCCTGGCGAACACCCCTCGAATATTAAAAAGTAATTTATTGTTTTATCGTATTCCACCAAAATTCTATTTAGTTTAAAGAATGTGTTAGACAGAAATTAAAATGGGTCTTAATAAAGTTTTTTTAGGGTGAAATGTCTAGATTTCATAATTTTAAATCAATAATAAATTTGGTGTAAGATATAAAAAACAATGTTAACTTTCAACATTTATAGGTGGCTCCAGCAGTGTCGGCTGGAAATCAAAATGGGTCTTAATGACTTTTACGTTCAATAATCTATTCTTTAAGATTTTTTCAATAAATATTAGCTTTGATGTAATAAGAAAACAATATTTTAATTTTTATTATTTAAGTGTGGCACTAGGGACATCAACCCTTGGTCAAAATGAAGCACAATGGTTTATATACAATGTAAAAAGTGCCAGTAATCTAGAAACGTTCATTTAGTTAGTTCAAAGCTTCTGAAAAATCATTAATTGAAAATTCAGAACTTCAGCTACATTTAAAAAATCATTTAGTTTTATGTCAAGGCTTCACCAAACTTAGAGAACCTTTTAAGTATCAGAGCGTGGAGTGCTTTTCACCATTAAACTATGACAATTGCTCAGTCTCTTACCCTGTACTAATTGTATGAAACCAAGTTAATTGTTCTTCATTTACATTTAACACTTCAGAATTGAAAATGATGGGTACTAGTGTCGAATGGATAGTTTCTTAGCATTAATCGCTTTGCATCCTGATACTTAAAGAATTCTCTAATATTAAAAATTGATGAATAATGTTGGGCTTTGATAAGAAACACAATCATAATTTTTTATCAAAAATTGGAACACATAATTTATACAAAATATTATAATTATCATAAGGAATCTTTCTTTTAATATTAATAGAATAAGTAGTAATTCCAAAAGTAAATGTGTCTCTAAAAATATATCTTCACCATTCGTTTCAGTATAAAAATATACCGATTGTGCCAAAAGGTATATTTATTTCATTCACATGTTTAATTTAATCAAAAGAAACAAGTAGAAGAAAGATATATTAAAACTACTAATAGTATAATTAAGTATCAATGCAACTCTTATCAATATAAAATATCAATATCAATATAAATATAAATATCAATATCACATGCGCAATCCAACAGCAAAGTTATTTACTATTAATAACTTTTATCTTAATTTAATTCGTTCTACATTTAAAAAAGTAAAAATGTATAGCTAGTGTGATTATTGGAAAGTCTTTTTTGACATTAATGTATTTCAATATCTAAAATAGTTGCTCGTTCTATTTGTGACACTTCACAAAATATGTATGAACTATTTTGATAAATTGAGTGATATTGAGATATCCACGATGGCACCAACCCACTGAAAGTTTAAGTAGTTCCAGATAAATCATATAATATTCTAAGGTATGTATCAACAGATCATTGATCAAGAGCCGGGGGATGATTTTCATCAAGAATTAATCACTTCAAAGTAGATGACAAAACATATGGAAACAATCTTGTTACCAATTCGAAAAGATAGTTGTTTAATTAAAATAAGCTCATTGCAAGTTGTAAATGAAAAAATATGATACTCACATGAGGAAATGTCCCAGTTTTTACCATCCATTGCATAAATTTGTCCTGTGACTGTAGGCATGTCTCTTTGTAACCGTGCCATTGATTCACATTTTCCACACAGTTTGTACAAATTAAAGTAGATGTCTTATCATTAGTCGAAACCTATGGAAATACAAACAATAAATATAAATTGGAATATTTTAAATATATTTAACCTCGTATTTCACATTACATAATTATATTACACTCTATTATTACTATTTTCAGTTTGAAGCACTATTAGAAGTAACCATCATTACTATGACTAATTTTATTCTTATTCCTATATCTTTAATCTCCATTTTTGTTCTATTACCTACATTGTGCTGTATTTAAAAATTCACATAGTACTGTTATATTAATTATATTTTGTTTTGATTTGTATTGTTTAATTCGTTTGTACCCCTGTAAAAATATACGATAAAACATGATAGAAAAACTAGTGTTCTATGTTGTTTTGGTCCGTTTTTCTTAGAATTATGGACAAAAACAACATAGAAATGCCGATTCCCTATCATGTTTTATCATATATTTTATCCAGGGTAAGGACTTTTAGTCAGTTTATTAATAAAGAAAATCAATAAATACATATATTCTACTGCCTCCACATATGTTATGAGATTTGATCGAAAAATTTGTTAATTTATTATACATAAATTTAAGACTCCTCTAATTATACATTTTAAATTAAATAGATTAAAAAAGTTGAATTAGATTATATTAATATTTAATTTAATTTAATATTTAATATTTAATATTAATACGTAAATATTAAAGAAATATGACTTTGAAGCTAGAAGATGATTAAAAAAAAAAGGCTTATTATTTTAATGATTCCAGTAGGGTAATACATTCATCATATTTTTAATCGTCTGCTACTTTCAGTGTCATTAATTAAATAATCATTACATTTTTTAAAGAAAAAATTAAACCACAGAGAACTATTTTGTCATTCTATCATAGGTGTGAAGGTACACTAACTATCAACAATTCTGCCCTTCGTATATATGAAGTTCTATCTATAAACGAAGTTACAAACAGAACCTCTAACAGTTAGAATACCTTGTGGTACAATTTATGCAACATTTAAAACATTTGAGGCTTGTGCAAATTTTGTCTACAATTATATACATTCAGACCATATAACTTCTGTATCTGAAATCTGTGATAATATATTAACAAGACCCAAGCACAACGAATGCTAAAATTGAAACAAGACATCAATTTTTCCAATGGAATAGAAAAAAATAAACCATCCTTAAGTTCGATTTTCATATATAGTTCTTGTTGTGCTCATGTAAAATATAAGATATAAACATAGTTTGTTTCTTGTCCAACATATTCATATGACTATAGACATGAGAGAACTTTATTGGATATTAATTTCTATGAAATGTTCTCGTAATAGAAATTTTATTATCGTCAAACAACAGAATGGTCTCCTTCCTACACTGACATGGAACATATCTTATAAAAAGTAGTTGGAAAATAATCTCAGGATAAAATATAAAATTATCAAAATATAAAAACATATATATATATATATATGTCCGTGAATAGCAAAAGGATTTGTAAATACGAACGGAACGAACAATACACGAATCGAAGTGAAAGTGAAGTTTTTTTTTGTGGTTGTTTTTGACGTTATATATATATACACATGCCTGTTATTTGTTTATTTTTTCATAAAAGTGTCAAAATCATTAGTTTTTATGCATAAAGTAATAAGTAAAATTGAATGAAATGAAAAATATCTTTACGATTCTTATTGGACTCCAACAATTCAAACTTCAGCATTGTGATGAAGTAAAACGAGTTCACTTCTAAGTAACTCAATTAACGCTTTTATCACATTAAATATTTGCAAGCGTGAAATGAATAAATTTTCATTGCATCAAATTTTGTATATTTTTTATTGAAATTCAATAACTGAGATCTTTAGAAATGGACAGGAAGTGAAAAATATAAATAAAATAAATGATATTAAAGCTGTCAACCAGATATACTCCACACTATGATCCATATCTGTCAATGTATTGTCAAACAACCACTTGTAGCAATCTTGTAAAATATAAAAACAGAAGTAGACAGTCTTGTTTTTATAATTTAAAGCATAACTAGTCGGTGAGACTAAACCAAACACAGAAGCATGCAATCTCCGAAACTTGAATTATAATCACAATGTGTTCGAATGCAGGCAATCATACATCGACGCAATGGCAGCGTGGCACTTTAAACGATTGTCACCTCCTGGATTTAACCTCTTTTCGAAACCTAACCTTTAAGGCGACGGCGGCGTTCGCGTGATACGAAAGTTGTCGCCAACCTGGGCCGCAGTAGGAAATCAGTACATAAAAAAACAAACCTGGATGGATAAACAGGAGCGAATCTTCTCGATGAAAGGCACAGGTCCGTGTGGCACAGCAAAGATAGAGCATCTTTCCAAATCAGTGGTCATGCAGAGTCGACAAGCATTTTCAAAGTTCTCTTCCGTAGCTGCGGTGAAGTTCCTGGCATCTCCGGCGCCTTCAGGGCCTTCAGGCGACAATTGCACCGGAGAGTCGGTCATCTTTCAATGACGATTGTACGTAGATGATGAAGTTTGTTTGGACGTCGACATTTGAAAGTAAGCAATCGGCAAGGTTCGTCCGGTTTCCCAAGCGTTCGCAGAATCCGGCATCCACCTCTCAGCTTCCACTGAAAGTACAAGAGCCTTGCCAAGCGCCTGCGCACCGAACGCGTTGCACGACGTTGATCAAACACACAATTTTATTCGTTTTTTTGAGACTTTTTGACAGATGCAATGTTTGATTCGCACGGCTTTTCTCGTTACGTTACAAAAATGTCTCAAAGTCCAAAGTTCAACGTTCGAATGAATTTCCCCAAGAACAGAACTCTCTATGGCCTCCGGCTGAAGAACGATCAGTCACGTACTATATAAGTAGGAGGATCACGAGTACTGCGAGCGCACGAGATGGGTAAAGTGGTCGTAGTATGGGCAGAGGGAAGGGAAGGGTACCTACACCGTATGCATGGTCGTAGAGGCTACGTACATTCAGGCAGAAAGGTGCTGCACGCATCCAGCTGCATGCTCATATATACGTCTGCATTGTAACTATGTATAAGTATAGAGAACTGTACATAGGGGATATAGGGTTCGATGGAAGAACCGAAATCGCATTGGTAGAAATCGTTTGTACATGCAGGCAACTGATGGATTATAGAGAGGAGCATCATCATATAGGTATCCCATGGTTGAAAGGATCTAACTTGGAAATCTTTGGAATATGCATCAATATATGACGGTCAATGTAGAGATATGTTTTGACCAAGAATATAATTTAGGTGACCCTTCGATATATTAGTAGATTATACCCTTTGACCCTTTATAAAATCTTGTCCAACATGGCTGAGTACGGGTAAAATCTTATTCTGAATGTCTCTTATCTATTTTCACCTGATGTTACAGAGTTACAGACTCATCAGAAGTCAAAAATCAGGTGCGGTAAAAAGTTGCACATATATGCATACATGCCGCGTGCACATATTACCCTAATTCTGCGCCCATCATCAGATCGAACACAATACGTCTGCCATCAGATACGTCAGCATTTTTCGGCAACGCACTCTGGCAACATTGCTCAAATTTGGAAAATTTGGACATTTTTTGATGATGATGGCTCGATATGAAAAGTTAGTGTGTTTTTTGTCCTTATAGAACATTTATAATAACTATAATAACTATATATATATGACGCTTATAAAAGAAACGCCAGACATAGTAGAGCCTAAACAAATTTCATTTTTTCTTAAATTTGAATATATTTTATTTGAATTCAGCCTTGTCGTACAATAAATAACAATTTGTAGCGCATGCGAACACGAAAGGATGGGAATCGAGCCTGTAGAACACACTATATATATATATATATAGGAAATGTTGCATTTACATTTCAATCTTTCACTCATCCATGGAGATTTGGAGATGGAGAGACATGGATGAGATTTCAGGCGAGCTGAATAAGCGAGATCACGAAAAGACGCAGACCCTGACAGATCAACGTTCGTCGTACAAGACTACGTTAGACAACAGCAATCTCACCGGAAGTTGCCTGATTACCTGAGCTTCAAGTCGTTCCTCGTGCAAGAGTATCCATCTTAGACGGATGAACAGGCGAACCGGATATGGTTGGCTAGCGATGAGGACTCACCACGTTTTGCCGTGCATTTGAGGCTTTCCAAATCTGAACATGGTGGCGTTCATCAGTTAAAAGTGTTGAAAATAATAAGGCTATGACGGGCAAATACAACGTTCTTAAATTTAAAACAGTGTTTATTAACTAAGGAAGAAAGTACATAGCTCTATATGACAT
>JAPYZR010000274.1:0-62088 GCA_030522945.1 Trichopria nigra | reverse complement strand
CGACAGATACCATTTTTCTCTCGGAGAAAACGGTCAAGAAATAAAAAGTAATTCAAAAAGCAAACGTGGACTTTATTTTGTACCTGCGACCATAACAATAATATTAAGAAAGAAACCAAGCATATGGTATTTCATTAAATGTAGTTGAATTTAAGACTATTTAAATTCACTATTGAAAATATCTGGGTGGTTTTTGCCACGTGGTCTAACCATATTGTCAGGGATCGGGTTTCGAAGAGTGAGTAATGATCGCATAGTAGCACAATCGATTGCAGATCGTCAGGAATATCAATTCCCGCTTCCTTTAACTGTTCCGATTTATTCATAAAATCGTTTATGTATTTCGTCATCGATGTATCTGCATCCTTTTTCATGCGATACAACAAATTATAGACGCGAATTAAAAATTATTTAATTGTTTAATTTTTATTAAGTTTTATCACGATTTTAAATTGATTGCAGATTGCACCACTTTCATCAAATTGTGATCATGCAGAGAAATTCTAGTAATTGGAGTAAGGAACATCGAGACCGACTTTGGATGTAAAATGATGCCCTAGGACATGGAATTGAATTAGTATCTAAATAGATATAATTCCTATTTTTAGTCAGGTATAACTTTTCAACAATGAAAAGTTAACTTTTCGGCCACTTTTTCAACAATGAAGAAACGTCCAGAATCCAAAAAAATACTAAAAGTTTGGTAAGTTTAGTAATTTGCATTAATTCGCATGTATTCTTTTTCCCTATAATTTCCCATTATATTAAATTTACGAGGACTGTCCTCGTAACAGCCATAAGTTATCGCAAAAGCCAGCTGGCAAAAAAAAGTCCTTGTAAAATACTATACGCATATACATATGTATATGTGTGTGTGGGTGTGCGTGCATGTGTACGTATACATGGAATGTCGATTATTGAAAAATATTGTAATGTATACCTAAATACATTTAAGATACTCGCGCTTCTTTTGTCGTTGCTCAGCAACGACAAAATAGAATAATAACAAACAGCTAGTTCAATTCAGAATATTAATAAAGTCACACGTCTTTCCTGGATTCTGTGTTGATTAATTTATTAGAATATTACAATATAACCGTTTAAACATCATGTTAGACAAATTACAAAAAATAAATTGTTGTTACTAGGTTACAACGAATGAAGAGAATGTAACAATTGAAGGAATTGCGTCATTCAACAAATTATAGACGCCAGTTAAAAATGATTTCAACTTACAAGAAATGCAGGCAAATGCCAGTAATTGGGTCACTTTTAAGAAATACACATATAATGAATGATGATAAGATGATAAAATGAAGCCCCTGGGACATGGAATTGAGTTAGTAATGTAGATATAATTCCCAATTTTAGTCAGGTAAACTTTTCAACAATGAAGAAACGACCCAAAATCCAAAAATTTTTTGCTCAAAATTTGGTAAGTTTAGTAATTTGCATTAAATCGCTTGTTTTCTTTTTCCCTAAATTACAAATAAAAAATTGTTGTTACTAGGGTTACAACAAATGAAGAGAATGTAACAATTGAAGATTGAAGGAATGATGATAAGGAAGTAAGGAATATCGAGATCCACTTTGGATGTAAAATGCATGATGCCTCTGGGACATGGAATTGAATTAGTATCTGAATAGATATAATTCCCATTTATAGGCAGGTAAACTTTTTAACAATGAAGAAACGACCCAAAATCCAAAAAATACTAAAAATTTGGTAAGTTTAGTAATTTGCATTAAATCGCTTGTTTTCTTTTTCCCTAAATTACAAATAAAAAATTGTTGTTACTAGGGTTACAACGAATGAAGAGAATGTAACAATTGAAGGAATAATGATAAGGAATGCATGTAAGGAATATCGAGATCCACTTTGGATGTAAAATGATGATGCCTCTGGGACATGGAATTGAATTAGTATCTGAATAGATACAATTCCCATTTTTAGTCAGGTCAACTTTTCAACAATGAAGAAACGACCCACAATCCAAAAAATACTAAAAGTTTAGCTGAGCGCAGATATTCGACTTGGTTCGTATTCAACATTCACATTTGCTGAAGAAATGGGGTGAGCATGTGGTGAGCCATATGTAGACAATTTGTAAATCGTAATTATTTTTTAGGCAACTTCCATAATAGTGAAGGAATGTCGAAAGAAAGCATTCAGTTAATAGTGCTTAAGCTTTAGGCAACTTTTTCAACAATGAACGAATATCTTATAGTGGAATAATTAGAGGTCTTCGCTAAATAAATGATTTCAACATACAAGAAAGTATATACTATTATATTATGGTGATAATAATGTAACACTTCCTGAAACGACGTCTCTTAATGATTGTAATACAAAACTATTATCTCATGTTTTATTTTTCGTGAAATATATTTCAAATTTCAACATATTTCTGTCGACTGATGTTATTGTCAACAGTATTTGTATACTTGGTTTTGAGATGTTTTTTATAATTACGTTTTACGTTTTTTAATACATACGAACCGGAAAATTGTTTCCGGGAAATACGTTTTTGACAACCGTTATTTCTTCAAAATTCCGAATATAAACGATCCTCAATATTAAATCCGCGCGTCTTGAAAACCCTGCTTGTGCCACAGACTTACGTTTATGCTTAGAAGGCAAACTTCTCGTCGCGCGAATGGTCAATATAGAAATGGGATAACAGGTGCCGCCGCGTGACCACCTCTATTATTCGATTCGTCGATGAGAACGGGGTGGAGTTATTCTTCTTTATATTTCTTTATTTGCGTACTAGCACACCATTAGCTGATGCCGGTATGATAATACTGGGCACAAAAGCCTCATACTGGTTGATCAATCACCATACCACTGTAAAGACCGACGAAATGGCAGACTTCTGGAGAAACAATTCTGCAAGGCCGTACATAGCCGTACTAGCACACCATTACATTATGTGTACCGATCTCACAAAAATTCTCTCTGAAAATGCTTTCATCTTTATTACTATAAGTATATATAATATATAAATGTATATATGCCACGAATGTTAAGCTGTATTTATAAATATGTGTATAAACCAGATTTCATTATTAATCGTGAAATAAATACGATAAAAGCTCAAGAAACGAAAAAATACAAAATATTCGAACTTGGTACGATTTTTTATTCAGAAAGATATCGTCACGTTCCTCAAATTCGCCAATTGAAATAATTCGATATGAAATGAATATCAATATTATAACTGCTTTTTATACTGATCTATTATAAATATGCTTTTGTAATCAATTCCCTGAACTGTTGATTTCAATCATTTCGAACTGAAAATTACGATAAAATTTTCTCAGGAATGATATCATTTGTGCTCGCTCAAGTGTCTATATTCGCTGGGTTGTTTAATTTTATTTTGGGTTGCCACGACATCTGGTCGTTCGTACGGAACATTTTTCAAAATTTAATCGATAAACGCCTGACGATCGAACAAAAGACATTCGAGCCTCATGGAAAAACTGATGTAGTAGTCTCTGAGATCAGGGCACGAAACTAAAAAATGTTCTTGGAAATAGAAGTCAGATGTCAACAAAAAATGACAACCTGTTCTATTTGTAAAAAAAAAAAAAAATATCGAGAGAAAACTGAAGTGAATTTAATTAACTAAAGTAAATATTACATTGCTCATGTTTACCCTGCCAAATCGTATAAATCAACGAAAAATATTTAGTATAATTAACTAAATGGTATAATTATAAGACCTAAAAATGTGTCTTTCAACATAACTAAATAATGATCGAGTAATAGATTGAAAATAAAAAATCTAAATTCACTCTTCAAATCAAAAAATCATTCAGTCAAATTTACTAAATGGATTGGTTATAAATTATCCGTCTTTAAAAATGACAAAATATAAATGTAATTTAAAAAGATATATGTTTCTTCACACGTGCAACGGTTTAAAATTTGAAGACATGCAGTAAATTTATAATGGACTGGACTGGTCTTGAAAAGGTAAACAATAATATTATCAATTCCGCGAAAGAAAGTGTTTATGTTTTGATATTCCGTAGAATTTAAATTAAAAATCAACACTAATCGACGTTGAAAACAGTTTATGTTTAATTACGAACAAAATATATTTAATTATAATTGAATATTTATCGGACGACATTTTTTAAGTAATCGATTCCTTTTCGGGTTCAGTATATATATATATATATATATATATATAATTTAAAAACAAATTTTTCTCTTTATTGTCTTAAGCGAAATTAAAATAAATTCAATTGGTGGATTATTGTTTAAAATGTCTATTCCAGATGTCATCTGATAAAAAATGTTGCTATCGAAACTGTTTTGCATACACACACACACACATTTTGAAACATGGCGCATATTATTTTACATTCAATCATATTAACGAAATGTTTAATGCACAAAAATGTCTCGAGAATTTTTTCATATTACACCCAAACAAATAAAAGTACCTACTCCTATGCACTGAGAAATAATTTATCACATTATGAATTTCATATACAATTTCGTTTTTCTTTAGATTTAATAACTTAATCTGCATATATTGGCCTTCGTGAATTATAATACACAAGTTGTAATACTTGACATCTAGGACAGCTAAACTAATATTGATGTTGCTAAGTAATAACGCATTAACAATGGCGGTGGTGTACATATAATCTGCGAAATACGCTTTACCCTAAACCCCCTAAACAATCGGGATGTTTTTATTACATATTTCGTATACATACTCATATATAGTACAGTACTGTTGCATGTAAATACATAATGCACAATATAATAATATAATATAATATAATAAAAAATAATATAATAAGTTATAAAATATATATCGGCAATTCCAGGGAAAGTTTAACTTGCAACACAAAGAAAAAAAATTTTTTTTTTCAAACACAAAAGTAACAAGTATATATAACGACAATGTATCATTTATGTAACAAGTAACAATTATATAAATGTTAGTTATATTACAGTTACTTTTTGTGTTTGCAGGGTTGTATTCACTTAGACTTCTGATTTGAATATAATATATAGTATAAACTCGAATCTGCATAATACTTTTATTGATGCAATTCGATCCTTGAAGGTGTTTAAGGTAGCTGATTGTGAATCGCTAGTCAAAATGTATATATTCAAAATGTATATATCCAAAATTACTACTATATATTTAAAAAATTCACTCGATTTTGGATGAAACTGTGCGATATGAGTTATTATTATAGAAAATATGTTTACAAACAAACAATCACGTAAACAAGACCTTACCGAGCAAGAACGAAGGCCGCAGGGGCGAAGCCCCTGGTTTACACTTGCAATTTAAAATTTTTCCAATTTCAAACGACTGTAGTAAGCTTACATGGATAGAAAAATACTTTGTATCTGTTATTACATCTAAGTAATAGAAACACAATGTAAACAAATATTAATAATATTTCAGTAATATACATTTTTATCTACGTAACAAAAAAGTTAAAAGTTCTGTGGATTTACCTATACATATGTACAATAATAATAATAATAATAATAATAGGATCTTTAAACAATAAATGTTGTTCTTTAAACTTTTTAATTGCGAGTATACGCTGCAACGGAACAATTTCTCTTTCTTTTTGTATAATTCAACAAGGTTCAAATAATAACGTTCCTATATTGATTTATTCTTTATTGATTTATTAATTCAATTTTATAATTATTTGTATATATAATAAACAAATAAATAAATAAATAAAATATATTATACATATATTAAATATATATATACATTACGGTTCCATCTAGTTCCATCTAAAAAGACGACCTGCAGCTCTCGTTACACCGACGTACTGGTGTGGGGCCAATTAGCCGCATTGAAGGGCAGAAAGGGCCGTAATATAATATATATAAAAAAAAAAAAAATATTAAATATGTATTCGATATTTTTCATAATTTAAAAAATTCATTTTTAAACATAATGGAGGGCTTATGTGTATTAACCTGCATTAAATAAATCGCCTCGAGCTCGCTGACATAGTAGAGTTAAAATGTAATAAAATTGTATGCTATATTTTTGGAATTTAAAAACCGTCATATTGTTCGCAATGGTTGCCGGTTGATTGAACGACCCGATTTGCTTGGTGAAGTATTACAAATATACTTTATTGAAATTTCAGATAACATTGACAGGTTACTATGAAATCGGTTAAAAATTTCGTGATTTCGTCATTTTAATTATTAATTTGTCATTGCGTATTTTATCATTATATAACCTTTTCCGTGTAAAGCAAAACATACGTGGTTCTACTGTTTACATCTTCGTGTACTTTGTAACCCTTAAGGGGGTTCTAAAATAGAACAGTTACCGACCTAACCTCAAAACAGGAAAAGTATAAATAAACACTGATTGAAAGGCTTTATCAAAATTTGGGCACTGGAAGGGCGATTTTATAATAACATATATAATATACCTCAACAAAATTCCAGTGAAAACTACGTAAAATTGTATGAAAACTTTTGGAAACAAATTATAATTTTTTACGTCGTGAGTTTGTTTATACAGAACGCTATACGGTGCGCCTGCTACGGCTAGACCGGCTAGACCACCTATTTAACCGTTCACGGGGCCGATTGTGATGTGAATTGTGATAGTGAGAGGTATATATGTTGGATGTTTATGTATTGCCCTGTGAGGGATGATGATAAACCTGGCTAGTTAAACCATAACGGTATAGTAGAAATAAGCAAAACTGACCTATGTCTATATGTCTACTAGAATTTTTTTGGGATATTGTATACATGCTACCCTCTTAATGGGGTTCTAAAGTAGAACTTTTACCGACACTTTTTGTCGAAGCTCATTTCCAACAGAACTCCTTCATTTATGAACCGATTTAGCTGACATTTTTCCTGCAATCATATGAAATGTATGATTTCACAGTTACAAAACCCGATTTTCGAAAGACGGGAAAAATTATTTATTTATTAAAATTTGTATCGCTGTTTTTCAATTCGAGCGAATGGCGCTGCTGCAGCCGATGCGATATATCGCTTTTCATCGCAATACCGCGGTTTTAGGCAGTTATCGGGAAAAACCGCTTATAACTGTGATTCTACGAGAATGCAAAGCATACCGGCCTTTGTTTTGATCGGGTTCGAGAAGTAAAAAATCCAAACTTTTGGAAATAAATTCGTCCCGCGCGTATTTCGTATTTTGCGGTTCTGTTCCGTGGTGTGAAACAAATGAATAGAACGACTTAGTTGCGAGAGTATGTGTGTGAGCGCATGTATATATATATATATATGTTCACATTCGGTTGTTTTTTGCCGATAAAGAAGGAATCTCGGAAAACCCGATCGTCAATTGCCGTTTCACTTTGGAACCCCCTAAAAAGCCATCCTGCAACTTATGGACGCAAAACTATCATAACCAACTACTATTTGAATCTTTATACTACGTGAAAGATTATCCTAACAAACAGTTAATAGAGAATTAACATGCCTTTATTAAAAAGAACAAATGTTTCAAAATTATATCAGCCTCTTATGAATTGTCATGTTTAGTGCAAAAGCATTCAGTCATTTATTTTGAATTATATTTACATTCTCGTACATTTTTCCATTCATACATCACGTGATCTATATTATTAAGTATTAAGTCGATAAACTTAATAAGCTGCAAATTATTGTAATGCTGTCCGTATACATAGCAACAACTCTGTATAGGTACTTGCGGTTAAACTACGTGATGTTTTGCGCCGCCTAGCGGAATATGAACCGACTGATGGCTATGAAATGTCATGTAAAAATTATAAATTCAACAAGATCTCTAAACATTTTTTTCCAATTTTCTACTTTCACACCGATTGTAGGCGTTAAATACTGACGCTGAAAATAGATTATTCTACAATTATTTTGAACTGATGTTTGAATCGTGCAAAAAATTATACCAAATTGTTTCAAATGTTTGGCGAATTTATGACGAAAATATCAAAGCACGTTTTAAAACAATAACGCATGACCCAATGTTTGACTGATTTTGTTGTACATGATGTACATGATTCATCAATGTTTTCTGCCGACGTATATCAGTACATAACAAGAAAGTAGGGGCTTCGCCCCTGCGGCCTTCGTGAACAATTAGTACATAAAAATGTCTTACATCATGTAAGAGTATTGCTCCTCTACATGGTAGTAATGGGAGTTTTCTGAAACAGTCAAGAGCGAATGTTATCAACTGGTCAACATATATTATAAACAATTTTAGGCCTTTTCCAGATGCTGCAATTTCAAATCAGTAACAGCCGTATTAGAGAACTTAGAGAATGGGAAACTTTCTGTTCAGTGAGCATCAAAATCCCACCGGCGCGGCCCAGTCCTATTATTTCCAAATTAAATACGCGGCGAGACAGAAAATAGGAGTGGGACACGAAGGACGCGGAACGTCGACGGGAAGCAACACGGCAAACTGGAATAAGGGACGGAAGGAGTGAATTAGCGCAAGACGAGAAAGTGGATGTATAGGAGGAAAATAAAGGCGTCAGTGACGCTCGTAAAAAAACTGGAGCGACAGTTTGCAGAAGAAGGAAAATGCGCTGCGGCGAAAGTTACGACGCTTATGAAGACAGAAATAACACAGAGATGCATTACTGCGATGGAAAGATGAAGAAAGAAATAATATATAGCGAAGAAAAGGCTGAATTGCATCGAAATCAGCGGATGGGATAAAGCTTTGTGCATTTTTGAAAAGGGTTCATTCCATATACATAACATATGCTACTCGCCTTAACATAGAATTGACAATATTTTTCTGAATTTAAATAACATCTTTTGATAAAAGTTATAAGAAATAATCACCGATATGATTCAGTTCCAAAGGAAAATTGGGACCCTTTCTGGTAATTACTTAAACTCGCAAGACTTGCATCGATCGCAAATAAATCCTTAATGGAATCTCAGTGTATATTTCATTATAGTCGTCAAATTTCAGCAATATCGATTACGTCTGGTACTGTCAATCATATTATGCTTTGCCTAGTTGTTGTCTTTTAAGTCAATTTTGATGACATGCTAATGTTGAACCATCTTCAATTCAAACAGTCTGCAGATAATAGATATCAGAGAGTTAAATAATGATGGGCAATCCTTCAAACGCAATAATTGTCAGTTGACATTCTCCATCGAAGTCGATAGTTTTCTTTTGGAATTGAGAATGGCCAGATTCAATTTTCACAATCCGCGTGATTTCTGCATTCGCGAATGCGACGAATTCAATTCTAAACCAATTAATCAGGCATCCACCGCCAACCCCTGGTAAACAAAAAACTTTCTTCTCCCCGTCACAGATGGCATTGCGCGCTTGTTCGCGACAGAAATATTTCCAGAGGCGAAGGCATCTCCGCTTGTTCGCGGTGCATTGTCCCTTCTCGACATCGTGGTACTCCGCCTGGAATCGGTCGCTTCCGTCACCACCACGATTCCCTACGTGCGGGGGTGCGCTCAGTCCTAATCGCGCAGCCGCCTGACTTACTTCACCTAGTCGTATGTCATCGAACGTGTGAAACTCGACTGCCCGATTCACGGCGTAGCCCCTATCGACGTTTACCCCGACAAAATTAATCCGTAAACGGCGGCCGTACCCTTAACCAGAATCTTCCTCGCGGTATTCCCGACCTCGATCGAGTGTCATCAATTCGCGGAAACATCTCGCGCGCGGCCATGGATGTTTCGCTTTTTGCCTTCTGAGGCTGCAGATGCCGCTGCAGTCGCCTCGGTGTCGGTCCACCCTGCTACCTTCCGCGAGGTTTATGGCACGACGAAAAATTCGAAAATCCGCGAAAGCTCCAGCTTCGAGGATGCTGGGGTCGAGCAAGGCTTATCATCCGGAAGGTTCCGTACACGGCTGAAGGGCAGCCAAACGTGCAAATAAGCCAAAGGTCGATAGTGGAGGGGGGTTGTTGTGTTCGCAAGGCGGTTTCGGACGACCTCACTCGAATTCGTGACGTTTGTGTTTTTCTTCCTTCATCTACTGGCGAATCCCGAGTTCATTCTGCATGTATAGTGTTCTTAGATAGAAGGAAGAAGTGGCGCGATGTCTTAAGTGTGGAGACTAACGCGTCTAAGCAATAACCTGCGGGAGATGAGGTCGAGCTCGGCCTAGGAACAAGCAACGGGAGTGTCGCCCACCATTTTGAGTGCGGGAGGTTATTCGCCGATGGAGGACTGGGGAATCACTTTACCGCGATTTTCGCGAAGCAGAATTGTCAGCAAGATTGATGGGAATATCGGGAAGTGAGAAATGATCAAAAATGAAGGAAGGAAGCAAAGGATGGCGTCTCGTGACCTAGGATCATCGTGAAGACGGAAAGTGGGTTAAAGGCGGAGTCTGATGTTTTCTACTCGTAACCTCGATGTTGGATCCGTAATCAGCTGGCCGTTGAACTCTCAAGGCCCGTTACATCTGTAAGACTTGAATACAGATGTGGATTGAACCCTGGTAACCGAGGACCAAAGCACGAATGACCAAAGATTCATTCCAGGTCATTCCAGAAGATGAACTCGTCGCTGATAAAACGCTAAACTGCTCGACCCTCGGTCTTGATCCCGAGGGTACTTCGCGGATGAACCGAACGTGATGGACGAGGCTTTGGTTGTGTCCATCGAAGGAATAGCGGGATGTAACACTTCCTGTCATTAGTGCTGCAGGGTTGGAAAATGGAATTTTTGGTAGCGCGTGCTGATTTCACGGAAAATAAACTGATTAAGAGTCGATCTGGAAAATGAAAACGTGCTTCGCGAAAAATAGACGCGCACGGTAACAGGCGATTGGTGGTGAATGAGCGGAAATTGAGCTTTTTGTGTTGAAGAGTCGCGTGTGTAGGAAATCGGTCGTTCGTGCACGAGTAACGGCGAAGAATTATTCCAAGTATTTTTGAGTTTTTAAAGCAACGACGCTAAGGATGAACCTAATTTCTATAAAAAAAAAACAGTGAGTGATGTGATTCGCGAGTGTCAGTTTTTACATTTCGATTATCCAAGGATTAGCTGCATTTTCGCACAGATACTCGACTAGAGTGAGTATTTTTCACGTACTTTCCAAATTAATCGAAATAGCTATAAAGTAGATTGTCAAGTAAAGTGACAAAAATGTCGGTTGAATGGAAAAAATACGAATAATACGTGATAAATGTAAGGCCAGAAGTATGGATTCAGTTGCGAAATGGAATATCATAAAAGAGGTATAAGCGCGCGACCTTAATAGTGTAAAATGTGGATGCTTCAGCTTCGAGTCGTCTGTGGCATCATCCATTAATCATTTAGGAAAACACGGAAATACGGACGATATTGGATTACATCGAGAAGAAAACTTTTAATTAAGACTGAAGGGTGGCAGGCTATTTCATTCGTTTCCGCGCTATTTTATTTGTGTCATCGACACATTTTATACGTGGTGCGCTTAAAATTTGTCAGAAATACTTTTCTTTCGATTCGTTGAAATTACGCAGGTAATCTGTTGAAGATTGAAATTTATCGTTATAATTGTACACAACTCGCGATATTGCGCAGTAACTTTGACTAGTGTTCAATAAACAATGCTAATGTAATTAAATAAAATATCGTAGAAAATGAATTTCACTTGGCGCGCTGCATTAATTGCCGAATATTAAATTGGTTTCGGAAATTGGTTTTTGCATTTGTAATTATTTAAAAGCCCAATTTTTATGCATTCATAAAATTAAATCGATGTTTGAGTAGCCCTTTTCATTTTTTGGAAAAAGTCCATGTCTTTACTTGAATCTCGGCAATATGCCGAGATCATTTTACTGTTAATTAATTTCGTATGAAAATTATGATGATGCATTAATAATTCTATCCATTTTGTGGTCGTAAACTGCCGACTATTGATCGAGAGCACATAGAAACTTGTCGCGTTTAGGTCTTTATTTATTATGACACTTTGAAATTTATGACGACCACTTTTCTTTTGAAAATAGATCAAATATAGTTTGATTGGATTTGATATTGCGCATGATGATTTATAGGGAATGGATGGCTCGGATATTTTAAGATTTTCCGTTTTTTAGTTCTTGCTCATTATTTAAAAAAAAAAAAAACAATTATTTTCGGTTCTTTACTTTCATTTATTAATACATTATATTGGTGCTTTCAAAATATACATACAGTTGAAAGTTTGAAATACGTCACGTTGAATATATGAACAGTTTATTTTAATGATCCATTTTCATGTGGCCAATTATAAATCCATTCAATTATTCAATTAAACGAAGTTTCCTAAGTGAAGTTCTATTTTAATTGTATATTACGTTTCCCCGCCCCGAAGATCAACGCATGTAGTACCATCCAGTTTATGCCCTCTCAATGGCACAAAGAATGTGAATAAAATATTTAAAAAATAAAATATTGATTTATTCTATCAATTGTCTTCCGGCAAATGCGTTGATGTTCATTCGTTGAAAGTGCTGCTGTAAAAATGTTTAGGGTCGATAAAATTAACATTGGGAAAAATTACGGAGGGTCTGATGTTCGAAGGAGAAGCTTAGTACCATTAAAATGGAACTTCACTTAGATAAGTTCGTTTAATTGAATAATTGCATTATGCTCCTCCTTCTTTAGATCAAAACATGTAAACAATTACATTCAAAGATTTGATCATCAAATTTGAATCTCAACAATTTTTTACGTGATTCTGCAATTGGTACCAGGTAAGAAGCGTCTTTGAGATCTAGGGACGCCAGATGAGGTCGCAAAATCGATCGGTAATAACAAATTCATTTAATTTTTAAAGATTCAAAAGAATTGATCTGCACAAGACTGAGCTTTCTGGATTGTTCCGTTGTTTAATAAGTCTGAAATATGTTCAGTTAATTGAATCTTTTCATTAGATGACTAATCTGGTCATGAATATTTGATACGCAAACAGTGAAATGGAATAACATAACCTGTTTTATTTAGTCGAACTGCTGGTTTACCAACATATTGTTCCTCTGTGGTAGATTTGGTGTATTGTATTTCCGTTGTCCCCCCGACTTCATACGTTGAATCGTGGAGTATGAATGGACGTCTTTAAGTTTTTTGAAGATTGCTAATTTAAAGGGGATGCTTTATAGCCGGATTTTGTGGATTGTTTTAGTTTCTTCAGAAGAGCGCACTAAAGATTTAGCTATCTTAAGCGTTTCCTCAAAATTGTTGCCAAAGAGATATTCATCAGCTAAAGTTGATATCGAAGTTTCTTTTATAGATGAATGAAGATTTGCCGAAATGATAATTCGTTTTGTTTGGATTTCGTCGCGTTATATATCGACTCAAACCTCTTCCATTATCACTCAAATTAGAAATTCCAAGGGGCTTGTTCTGCGTTTTATTTTTTAAAGGATTAGTCAAAATTCATACTAGGATAGATAAACAAAATGTTCTTTTTCGTTATTTATCTACAATGCGGTTATCTCGAACGATAAGTCGTTTCAATAACGAAGCTTGATTCTCCATCCGTTTCTTTTAACTTTTAATTTCTTCATTCAATTGATGTAGAAGAAATTAATATTTTATTGTTTCAACATTTCTTCTTCTAAGTGAAGTTATTAAGCGAGCAGAAAATAGAGGGTGTTGATCAGAAGGAGGGGGGGGGGGGGGGGGGAATACAATTTCTACAATGATAGTAATGTCGTAGTTACACAAATAACAAAATAAATTATTATTCTTCTTTTATATGTTTTTATAAAGTTTTAATGAAATTGGGACCCAATCGATACATGTTAAATTCTATTTTGATCCGATAATCTAACTTTAAGTCGTACATCTGTCGGCTTTGTTGGTAAATTCACAGCAGATACTATCAAATGTAGCAGATGCAGTTGAAACTTTGATATGACATTTGATACGACAGACGTGCATTAAGTGATCAAATCCAAGTATAGATGTAATCCATGTTCGGCTGTTGCGATCCATTAATCTAAATAAATACGGTCTGAGTGTATTCAGTATATCTTTTCATGTTTTACTTTGAATCCACATGCAGACGTAAATTAGATTACCAAATCGCAGTGAGATGTATCTTTCCAAAAGAGAAACAACTGAACTTATCGGTACAATCTTCAATTGATCATTAAAAGGTTCCACAATTTGGGTTTTTAATCAAAATAATTGGAAGTAATAAGATTCTCCTTAGCCCAAACAGCACGAGTACGTCCATTATACGTCCAGATAGGGTATAATATTACATCAATGTACGTCCTGTTGTCACTGGCGTGGAGGTCCATTAGACGTGCATTGTGTACGTATAATAGACGTGCAGTGTATGTATGATGGATGTAAATACGAATAGGTTTTATAATGGACAAAAACTGCACATCCATTCATCGTCCAATGTCCAGTCCTAATTAGAAATCTGTCAAAAATCTGTCTAAATTCTTATGACTCTTACAATCCATCTGCAGTTAACATTTGGTCGCAGCGGATTAACATACTCGCTCATAGGATGTACGCTTCCATGGAAGGCAATTGTAGGAACATATTAATTAGAGGCTTTGATCAATCCAATACCAGCTAGGGAATATTAGATCGCGAGGATCGTTGAGATTTCTAGGAATGGTGAAGGCATGAAATTCAGGAATTCTAAATTCAAATACTGCCGTAGTATCTGGATAAACCTGCATTATCTCAGAGAGTTTTGGAAATGGGATAATCATATCATGATGCTGCATTTTGTCTTCTCAATTACATTTCACGTTATAATCGCAATGACATTTTGCTGCGACGTCATCACAGTTATTTTCGTTACTTGGATCATGGATAGTCCAGTTGGGCCTGAGATCAAAACTGACTAATTTTCCGGTGTCTAAATGGATCCATAAAATGCTAAACTGGTGATAGTTGACGATTATAGAAACACTTTGTCATTCGCCAAACGAACCCGACACTGTCCAAGATCGTCCAGAATATAAACATTTCCTGATGTTATCAACGTTCATTATACATTATTCTTCAATTTTCAGTTACAGTGCTTCTCAACTTCCAGAGTCTTTGGAAACGTCCGAATTTTAATAAGCTCCCTGCCACGACCTACAGACGTTTTACTCTCGGTGCAAGTGCACCGAGGCTGGAAAAGTCCCCATGTTGCGAGATCGGCCACTGTCTCTGCTGAAGTCCCACGGAATCAGATCGCACTAAATTCTATCGATTTTTTCTCTCCCAGGTATATCGTACCTGGTGAACGGCTTTGAATTTCAATCGTCGCAGTTCAGTGAAACGTGATATCGACGCGGAATATTTTCGAGCAAAATTCATCGTCTGGCTTTATTAGTTTGCCGTCCCTGTTCCTCATTTCTCTTTCCGTACGACCTGTACAGCGTGTAGTACCTCGTCTGGTACATTGAAACTTTAATGTGAAATCATCGAACACCGAAAGTTGGCCGAGTTCCAGCCGTAGCCGGCGGTCGGCGCTGTACCCATCCGACGTATAAACGTACACGTTTTTCACGTGTGTGCCTCTGTAGTCGAGCACGAGACGTAGGGGAACGAAGTTATAGGGAAATGCAAATTGAAACTGCGACATTACTTAAGAAGATGTACTCGAGCGGTTGAATTGAAAGAATAGCGAAGACGTGTTACTGGCTTTCCCTTGAAAATGAGGATGGGTAAACCTGCTATGTTATAGGTCACATATAAAAAAATGAAAATTGCCCAAACGATATTACGAATCGCAAATTCACTTTTCTGGAAACTATGAGTTAGTTTGTTGTTTACATTCCAACACTCAGATCGATTACCCTCGTTAATAAGTATTTTCATGGAAATATAGATGGCTCTCGTGTGATAAAGCGGAATAAACGCGATGTTCATACCATGGCGACTCTCCGCTACGAAATAAAAAATGTTGTCTTTAATTCATCAGGTTCTTAATAATTCTGATTGAGGATTTCTCGAATCTACTTTAATTTTGGTAAGACTGATATTATCAAATAAAATTCATATTCCAAGTGTTACGCCACCATAAACAGCGGTAATCCATTAAGATAAATTGACATTTATCGAAATGAAGCAACCGTTAAATTAAGAACTGGAAAATATTCAGTCAATAATGCCGGAATTATCGATAACAGTTACAAATGTCGAAATAATAGATGGAATTCGTATTTAATAATTCAGGTTTCACTTAAACCTATTAATCGCTTCTTAGCGAATGAAAAATGATGGCATACAATTCTCTTCGAATGAATGCAGTATTATTGTTTGCGATGCACGACCGACAAAGCAATCCATAAATAAAATCGATAATTTCACGTTTCGATAATCGTGTTAAATGGGAGTTTTGAGTGAAATTCTTTAGGAATACCTGGAACGCATTCGCATTCCGCAAATCTCCGTGCGTTTTATTGCATTTTGTTCGTTCCTCTTTCCGTCTTGCTGAAGTAATGTTGATAAATTTATTTCGAATATTCTTGCTTTTGTTCGTGTCTGCTTAATATTTGTTCGCTTTCTATCATAATTTCATTTTGAAAAAAATGTTGAACGGTGCCTTTTTTTTACGAGTCCATTGTCGTTTGTGCAAAAAGTCTTCTTACCTAATTCGAAAAAATTCAAAAGTATCAGATTTTCAAATCACTGGAAATAAAATCAACCTCATCAGGATCGATTTTTAGGTTAATACCCCTCCGAGTAATCAGTTACCGATGGAAAGTATAGCAAAATTGCTGGCCTCGGCTAAATTCTGCTGAACGCGCCGTCTCGTCTGACACACGTTGACAGTATCTACTGACGTGCATCTCTCGTCCTGTTAACTGACCTAACTACTTTCCTATCGGCGCCTCATCGTTCCTACTTATTTACTCTGTTGTTAGAGAAGGGCGCTTATCAGTTCACCCCCACGATCCTCATCTATGTTATCATCGAGATCGAGCCCTCCTTTTTCTTCTACTCCATGGACAACTCGCGTAATCTCCCGCCGCTTGTACACAATTTTCGCAACTTTTCCAATTCACCGAGTCTCCGACGGAGATTTTAAGTTTGATTAAGGAAGCTTTAAACTTATAAATTGTTGCTTAGGATTTCTCGTTTAGACCGGCCCTTCCTGGGAAAATTAATTATATTCTCTTGGACAAGTTTCGCCTGGACGATTTCGTTCGAAATGTTGGTAAGTCGGCTATCGTAAAACTTTGCGCATTGATTCTCAGATTTAAATTTTAAATTTAAACGTTAAATTAATAACCTTTATTACGAACTCGGTCTAGTAGCGGCTCTTAGTGTGCGCGAAGGGATCCTGCTTTATTCACTTGGGTCTTCATAATCTAGAAAATTTGTTGGTACTTCCATTTTTGGGCAGGACGTGTGGACATCTCTTCTTAAATCTCTTTCCGCGTATGTAACTTTTATTTAGTCGAGTTTAATTAATCATTCCTGAACCTGATGATTCTATAGACAAAGAGAAAACCCAAAATTTCAAGATCTCTGTAGCCAGATTTATTCAAGGTGGAGTCTCAATTTTTTTAAGAATGTTGGTGGTGTTTTGTAACGTTACATAGAAACGGTACATTATTGTTTCTAAGGCTTAATCAAGGAAAATGTTTAGCGGATTCTTACATGTGGTAAACTTACTGATTCGTAATATTCTATACGATTGTTGCGACAATTAAGTGAGTAATTTTCAATTTAACGCGACTGTTATTATTCCTTACGTTATAATCGGGGCTTGAAACTTCAGCTGTCCCCATTCTTCACGTTTGCTCTTAACTCATGTCCGACCCATTATAGCATGCTCGCTCATATATCATGTAAGCTCGTACATAAAATTGATTATACGACCATCCCATATAAATCAAGGAGCTCACGGAGACGGTGATGACGCGTTATACTCTAGATCGCACGGACTCGAACGGATTTCATCTTTCAAACTTGGAAAGTACACAAACTCAAAATTCACTGATTGTAAATCAGAAAGGAAATTGCATATTATGGCCTGTATTTTTTAAATCTGTAACATTTCCCGATTAATTAATCAGGTCATTGCTTCAAGTAGTTTAGCATGAACCGCAGTCTTTTGTGGTCAACCAATTGAGTATCAGATGCATTTGTACAGAATGGCTGATCATGTATACAAACGTACATGTATTCGTTTGCTCATGACTGTGATTTATTGTCATCACGACTTCTATAGGTACCCTCGTCATTAATCTCGTGTTCATCATCGCTCGCTACTTAATTACTAATTTTGATGGCATTGGTTTCCTTGTTTTCATTCATCCTATTATAGATTGTCATAATGTTTGTTGTTTTTACATTGATCTGAACGTCAAGTAAATGTTAATTGTTGCCATCACCTTTACCGTTTGCTGCTGTGCTTCTCCAAATTTATCATCCCTGATCAGGAATCAACTATGGCAAAAGACCACCGTATGCCAGACCACCCTGATCGTAGGTGTTACAGGTTTCGTGATCATCGCCATTAATATCTTTCATTTTTACGTGTTCCTATTCTTTTTAATTTCCTTTCTTGTAATTTTCGTCCTTGTTCATTGACAGAATCCTTTATCTACCAAAAGAATCTTGTGTAGAATTATTATCTTTATTTTCCATCAACCTCGTTGTTTCCATTGTCCTCGTGAAAAACGTATAAACGTAGTGGGTTCCTATTCTAACCGGATTGTTTGGCATTTAAAACGCAGACCACGAAATTATTCCACAAATTCCCAACGCTGTCGTAGGTTCAATACGTAAAACGTATATTATTATTGCTCGTAGAGTTCCGCGAGGAGTTCTATTTGCATGTACGCACCTGTACTCGCGCACGTCCACAAACTACCGACTTGTCGGTAGGATATGAAGCCATTAGAATTCATATGAAATATGTCGGTGCATTGCAAACGGTTTTCATGTTACTAACTGAATATGATTTGCCATCCGGTTAAGCATCTGGGGTAACGTCTTTCTACCCAGGAATATCTCAAGGCGACATTTGTAACCTTTTATTCATATTTCCCGACATCCGGCTCGCTTCCAAGCTCCGCTTTTCTCAGCCCATCGTTATTATTTTTTTTTCCCGCCGTTTCCGACCCGGTTTTACGACTACCTTAATTTCGTCGTCGTATTACTGGCTTATTGTTTTTATATCGATTCTACTTAGCATACCTTTCTTTCCGCTCGGCCTCCTCTATCGTTGGAGATTACATTTTTATTACGATCGCCCATTTTTCATGAGCAAAAATCATCAGAAATAAATCCACTTGTGCGAATACATTAACTGCTACATCGATTATTTATATGAACTGAAAACCCACATTACAGTCATGCGCTTTAGCCACACGAGGCATTTGTCGCTTTTAGCACGATGCATTTACATTTTCAGCTGTAAGCTTACCTATGTTGTTATATATACACCATCTCTCAGGTTTTCTGCGCAATTGCACCCAGTATCTTCCTTCGCGTTTTTCGTCGACACACATCTACGTTACTTCCGTCATGCTGGACACTTGCGCCTCGTTATAAAATGCACGCTCCGTTAGTACCGTTATACGTTTATAAAAAGCACTTTGCCGAGTGGAAAATCAGCCTTGAAATGTTTTCAGAGGCGCTAAAACGGGAATAGGACAAATGTATACGAGAAAGTGCACGGGTGTATAAATGTATAGTTCGACGGAAGCACAGAATGTACTTTGCAAGCCGCGGAATGCGCTTTCAAATGCTTAAAATTGTAACGCAAAACAAAATACTTTTGTTGTTTTAGGTACTGAGGCGAAATGAATGGTAGATGCGGTATGATGCAAAGTAAATTTTAATATTTCGATTAAGATGATATCTTATATAATATTTCTTTCAACCCTTACATCGTCGTCGTTGTCGACAATGTCGTCACCTTTCATATTATTGTTGATATTTTTGTAATCGGTGCCTGTTATCGGACATCCAACATTAGTTGCCGTTTGTTATGTCTTTATGCAATTCATCTTCATCCACGTCACTGGCAGTCTTTGTCATTGACATCATCATCATTGTTCTACATTGCTTTGATGTTTCATTCGTTACTGCTTGTCTTCATTTCATTCATCTCCATCGCCTCATAATTACTCGTATTCAAGTGGCTGTCGCGATAATTTTGATGTCGATCATTGTTTGATGTCGCCATTGAAGTTGTAATCTTCCATTTTTTATTATCTTCATTCAATTCATCATCACCCATGACATATTTACTCGTCTTAAACTGGCAGTCTCCATTGTCGTTGATGACATCATCGTTGTTCTACATTGTCTTGATGTTGTCATTGTCTCATTTGTTATTGCTTGTTATTATCTTCACTTCATTCATCTTCAGCACGTCATAATTACTCATCTTCAATTGGCTGCCGCCATAGTCGTGGATGTTGGCCGTCGTTTGATGTCATCGTTGTTTGACATCGCCTTTGTCATTATCGTTGATGTTGTCATCGTTATTTGACAACGCCGTTGAAGTTGTAATCGTTTCATATTTTATTATCTTCATTCAATTCATCATCACCCATGACATATTTACTCGTCTCGAACTGGCAATCTCCATTGTCGTTGATGACATCATCGTTGTTCGACATTGTTATTGTTTATGAATTATGAATTTCATCGTTTAGTTTCTGTCATTGTTATCAACTTTATCGTATCATTGTTATGTTTGTTATGAATATTGCATGTATAAGATGATGGATATCGACATCTTCACTGCTGTTATTTACGTCGCCTTTGTCTTGAATTGCTTTCACAATGTCATTGCCATTGTTATCATCTTTCTTATACAGTCTTGTTAAAAGTAATCCTTAACATTGTTATTGTTTTCACTCCAACTATTTATACATCTTAGATCAATGTATATATTATCCTCTTATCATATCCACTTTCGGGTGAATTTGTAGAATCATCCCATTATACAATTATTAATTTTTATTAATATACTGCCAATTACCTACGTTATTCTTCTAAATTCCGACATCATTTCCCTTAATATTTTTCTTTATTATTCCATTCATAATGTATCTGAGTTTAAACAGTACATAAAATTCGGTACGTTTTTCGGTAAGCTCTCGGATCTGTTGTGAAAGTCGTAGTAGGTTCCAGCTTGTGTCCCGAGGGATCTCTCTCTTGCCTTAGCAGAACTGCACATATTTTATTGCACCTGGGACCACGGTAGATACGCTTCTGGCGCTCCGCAGTGACAGTCGTAACGACAAATAATCGACGAAACTAAAATACGAAACTAGAGACGCGGAATGCTACATTATGGGATTAGTTTATCAAATTTCTTAGTTGTAAATAATGTTACGAAATACAATGAAATATATTATAGAAGCAGTAAACTCTATTTTTCCCGTATGCAATCAATTCCTCCTGGAAATTGCTGGATTACAGAACACGATTGTATACAATCATGCATATAAACATGGATAATGGTTTGGGTATATATCGATCACTCATGGTTAATTTCTCTGCATCATTAACCATTTAATTTTGGGCTATCTCTCTATATGTATATATAAACAATGGAGACGAGTATACATACATTCGGTTTATATATATATATGAATGTACCTGTGAGTATTCATCATACGGGCTAGACATCACACACTTAAATTATCGGGAAGTGGTCGAACTCTCGAAACATGTTCAGAAATGACGAAATCTCCATTAGTAGCTATATATACGGAAACCGACGCTCCCACCATCATTGAAATTTACCAATATAATACCCAATATAGCGCGGACAAACAAAGCGAACGGCCAACGACCCCGATAAAGCGCATTCTGTCGCAGTCCCTCGAATCATTACGTCGGAAAATTTCAAATACACCAAGAAATGTCCGAATGCTGGTTATGATCATTATCGTACAAGTAATACCGAATCCATATATATATGTGTGTATAAGGTGAAGTCTACCCACCACGAGCAATCATCGAGTATATATATATATATATGGCGTTTGGACAGTGACCTTTCGCTTGATTAATTGTCTTCCGAATATGGATGGTATTTCGAATTTTAGAATATCGCACGAATAGTTTTGTATGTGCGGGAATAGTACAGGCACTGTTTTCCTCCTCTCCTTTTTCGGTTTCGAAAATCAATACTCTCGCTTCATCTGGGGTCATGCTGCCTCCGAGGGTACTGGCGAATCAATATGCTACATAAATTCGATAGATAGTGCACATAATGCACTGTGACTCCATGAAATTATCAAGCTCGAGCATTATATAACGTGTATTACCTAGGTATATACGCATATATGTATATATATATATATATATAGGGATTTCAGCGACACGATGAAAATTAATAAAATTAATAAAATTTAGCGTTTGATGGACGGTCGCTAATAATGCTGTAGGTTTAATCATTAATATAGATAAGGTCAGGTGTATGTATGAAATTATGTAGGTTATTCAAATAAATAAACATTTTGTCGAAGTGATATTGCATAAGTACCCTGTTTAATCTTTATATATTATTTATTAAAAGTTTATGTACATAGCATATATCGGTATAAGCATAACTGTATATAATTGCCAGGAATATATTAATAATTAGTTTCATTTTTCATTAATATTTGAATTTTTATTTTCGATTGCGTCAATTTTTATAAAGTATTTTTCAGTTTTTCTTTCGTATACATAGATATTTTTTATATTCATTAATTTATTGACATTTCTATCGAGTTTAACTTCTATTTAACTACGTACAAATTATACTGATGTAGCGGAAGTTCCAAACGCTGAAGTCCAATGAAAATTATTATTATTATTATTATTTATTAATATACGGGCTGGATGCCCTTTTACATATGTAGGTACAAAAAAGGACAATATTAATATAATTATACACACAAAAAAATAATAAATACATCTAAAAATTATGTTCAATTTCTAATCTGAGGTCGCAAGTCTAATATAAAATACCATTTACAAATACATAAAAAATACATAAACAAATATTTTAAAAATATATCTTTTTTTTTAATTCGATTGTGTTTTTTGTGAGTAACGAATTTTGGGAACAAGAGAATAAAGTTTTTGATAATTTGGGAGGAGAAATAAACAGGCGTATATATATGTGGGTGAATTTCGTTGGGCCCCAACGTTTCTAACCTCAAAATCATAATTATTGGTGTTTTGATTTCAGTTTTGGACATAATTTTCTGTTTCATTTTCAATTTCCAAATTATTCCTTGTCAATTTTCTCATTATTGTCAATTTTAAATATCTCCTGTCAATCAATTTTCTTCATTGTTTTCAATGATTATCATTAATTATCGTCTGTATGCGATTTTTATGAATATTAGTAATTTGTACAAATTTCGTAAATTTTCGATTTTTTTTTATTTCCACGAGTTTTGTTAATTGTTGTAATATTTATGAGAATTTCCATCACTTTTGTTCAAATTTTGTTAATCAATCTCAATTACTGTACGACAAAATTGTATTAGGTTACGCGAAAATACTCTTAAAGAGTGAAAATTGAGCAATTCTTCAAAAAAGTGAATTGTCACTCTTTAAGAGTGATATTTCACACTTTTTGGAGTGAAATTTCACCCTACATTGGAGTAAAAGAATTTAAACTCCAATCAGAGTGAAATGTCATTCTTAAAGAGTGAAAATTCACTCCTTTACAAGAGTAGCTCAATTATCACTCTTTGTGGAGTGAAATTTCACTCCAAGAAATTTAGGGAGTAGTTTTTGTATCGTTTTCTACGCTTTCTTTCGCTTGAACTAATAGAATTTTTTAAATTTTAGAAATATATACTTTGATTAGCTTTTGAGTTATTAATTTTCGTTCTCGCCTGTAACAGTAAACGAAAAGGTTCAAAAATTGAATTCAATGTCGAAAATATTAATTCTCTTTCATTCTATAAATTCTTTTTAATTCTATAAATTGAATAGAATTAAAAAGAATTTGTCAATTTTGGCAATTCGGTACAATTTGAGCGAAAAATCGAAAAAAATACTATCTTAGTGTTCTCGAAAGCTATTTTCGCTTATTGTCAATTTCCATGAGCGTTTGAAAATTAGTTGGGAATCCTTGGTGAAAATGTTAAAGTTGTTATCACATTACGTATAACTTTCATTAGTTTTTTTTAATTTACAAAATTTAATTATTATTTCGAAAATTTATTTAACAACAATTATTCGTAAGCAGCTGGAATTACTTTTTCACCATCAGGGACCCGTTGTCACGATAAAGCCTCGGCACTAATTCGATCGAAGGAGAGCTATACGTTTAATCATGAGAAACTCGTATTTATGCACGTATGTTAAAATTTCCAAAATTGTATTAGGCATTTTCACTTCAGTCAAAACTGTCAAAAGATATACCGTAGTGGTACCTAGATCATATTCCTTACCTCCAGCGTTCATCAATTGTTCTTCGAAGTGAAAATGCCTAATATGTGAATTTGTTATGTTGGAAAGCGGTCCACCGCAAACTGTAACGTCCCTGGGAGGGTACTGCATATATTTATATAACATTTCCCACGAAAGTTATATATCTGTATTTGGTTCTGTCATCCAAATGGTACTAACAAATTAATCCAAATAATTGCCGTTTATGGGCTCCTTACATTAGCATCTTCGCATACTTAATGAAGTCCTGCAATTTCGCTAGGGAGCCCCTTATTAATATACACTCTAACCATATATGCGTCACTTTGCATTATTGGAGGCAGCCATATTATATTATTAACTATAGTTAATTGCATTGCTCGCCACATATACCTGGTGACTGATTTTGAACCAATATTATTAGCGTCGTAATATCTTGATTGAACCAACTTGATATAAGCGTTTTGAGAAATTTGGAGAAATAATTGGGCGAGTACTAATAGTTGCGAGTAAATTTATGGGTGATTTTAGGTTGAAAATTCATTCCATGCGGAATAAACTATTTTCAAGTACTAAATTATAACATGTATATAGGGTCCGGAACCAAAAATTCAATATGGCGTCAGAAATCAAAATTATTCTCAACAATTTCACGCTCTATGAATATCGAAAACGGTGAACTTTGAAAAAAATGCTAAGAGTGAAAATTAGATAGAATTAATCAAAGAATACAATATGTTTTCAAATATAGTCACTAAAAAATTTCGATGATATTTTCAATATGGTGTTTCTGTAAAAGAAGTATTGTACAAATGAAACTGTATATAATGAAACAATATATTTTTGTTTCGAAGATAAATTAATTATACATATTATATCCTCCCTGGTGAAAACATGCAATAAAACATGATAGAAAAACTTCTTGTTGTTTTTGTCCATTTTTCTTACAACTATTCTATCGTATATAGGCTATTCTACACACATAACATTTCGTTAAGGTCGTACATTTCGCTAAATGTTCGCTGGTGCCGGAATGTATACCTTTCAAACGTTTTGCCACTTGCGAGAAACGAGGCGCAATGAGGGATGAATGATACGATGGGCCCCAGACCTTTAGTTTCTTTCTTTAAATTTACTCTTGCACACTTCGTGAAACATCGTGGTAACTCGGAAATTGTCGGACGTTTTTCATATATAATGGTTTTAAAATTTTTATTAATTTCTGTAATAGTGTAATTGCAATAATTCATATAAAAAGAGCACAATTTCCAATTATTTTGTACGGTTTAATTTAATAGTACCTTAAATATCTCTAAAATCTTACTTTATGCTGGACTTTATTTGTAATCAACTTAAGAAATATTGATATACAAAGTCTCTCGGTAAAGGCCACGCGTGATAATGACATGTCAAATTATACCTATATCATTCATACAAGTCATTAGCTTTGAGTGACGTGTATACACGTCGTCGACGTGCATGAGACTTGACAATGAATGTTATAATAATTATGGCAAACAATGAAAATCAATAATATACAGCTCAAGCTGCGAATATACGATTAAATATGAAGAAAATCCATACAATAATCATTAAATCTGAAAAAATGATTAATTAACAATAGAAATTCTGTCCAATTTTACTATAGATACAAGCTAGTTGACTGTCTAAAATTATTGGTTTAAAAGTGTATGTAGTAAAAGTGTTCATAAACTGAACAATATCCAGACAAAAATAAATAGACCAGTTTTTTGTTATAAAACTGTCCAAATACTATAGATATTAAAATAGGATTATAGTGGCCACGATTTTCCTTAATATCTACCTGATAACTGTTCAGTCAAATTGTTCAAAATTCGTATATAAAACAAGTGGACAAATATTAGGTATATAATATTCAATTAAAATATCCGGTTTACTTTTTTACATACTCCCTTACAGCCGTTTCCTCATTTGTTTTGAAATACAATACTTGTGTAAACTTATAGTAGGACGACAATTTGATCTATTTTCTTTTGGCTCGAATTGAATATCTCAGATGTAAATATACTGTAAATGATGAGGTTGAAAGGTTAATGACAATAACAATGTAGATACTGATAATGCGAGCAAAGAATGTGATGAAAGTATGTGTCACGACGTATTAAATGTGATTGAAGATCATTATGCCTATGGTTTGCACAACCTTCACAATAAATCTATACAAAAGTATTACAATAATATTGGTAAGAATGTAGGCAGAAATTGGGCAGAAAATGGTTAGGTACTGGGTTCAAATTGTTCAAGATTTATCTATAAAAGATACCTAATTAATATCAAGGAAAATGTTACATTTCCAATAGGAAACTGGCCAGTTATATTGTCCACAAAGTAGACAGTGATTAAGTATATATGAGCCAAAAACTTTCGAATAATGAGGCACAATGGTAAAGCATAGAATTGATAAACAATCGTAATTAATTACGATCATTACTTTCAAAATCACAGGAAAATTTAGAAAAATGTGCACAATGGCCTGAAGTTTATCGCGAGTTTAATTAACGAAGTGTGCTGCAACTAAGTCGAAAAGCAATTCTATTAATTGATATACTATTAAATGCGCCCAAAAGTATCTTTGAATAAAAAAAAAAAGAAGAAGAATTTAGTTCTCTTAATGATATTGTGAAGCCGTAATTTCATTAAAAGAATTTTACGTTCAATTTTAAAAATAGCAGCCATGAAAAATCACGAGAGTGGCGCTAACTGTAATTGAATTGACAGAGGCGGCTATTCTCTTAACGGCTCGGAGCTCGAAGCTGTAACAATTATGCCCGAAGTATTTAGTATCTTCTTTTTTTTCAGGAAAAGTTGATGGATCAGCAAATTGACTTATCAAATCATTTACTTCGTTAATCATACTTATTTACAATTTTGCTATTATTTACAGAAACCCATCAGTCAGGTACTTTTAAAAAAATCTTAATCAATGATAGAAACAACGCATCTTTTAAAATTTAAGACTCTTTGTATATCATATTTAAAATTTTTCTATTTTTACAAAGCACTTTACAATATGCAGAGGGGATCTGGTGTTAATTTATATATATTTTTTTCTTTTGTATTTTAAAATTAAAATTTACTTAAAATTTATATAACAATCCAATTAAAAATATAGTATAGTTACATTACATGATTTTTTCCATGTTTTTAAAGAACTAAAACACATGTTTGTATAGGTACTATATGGTATCAAATTCGTACTTTTTTTTTTTTAATCGGTCGCATAACATGATGGTCCAATGTAGAATCAGTAAAGTCACGTTTTAAAAAGTCGTCCCGGGGGCTTATTGTCGCACATGTTGAGTAAATGTCATCCGAGAACAAAAACAAAAAAATCGTTCTTAATCTACAAGCTAATTACTATACAAAAGTACGCAAGGATTTATGAAAATATTGAATTTTTAAGAAATCTTAAGCGTCTATAAAATTGTGTTTGATTTTCGTGAGGACAATCAACCTAAGTTTGTTTATATTATAACTAATTCAATTGTTAATATTGCCAAATTTCAAGTCAGTCGATAAAAAATTGGAAGAGATAACAGAAGGTTTAAAAAAAAATAACAAATATATGTATATGGAAATTGGTCAATTAAGGAAAAGTTGCCAAATATAATAAATTCGTAGAATTATCGTGAAAAATGGCAGGAACATTTTTGAAAAAAAAAAGCACAGATTTTCATTTTTTTTTTTTTTTTGATAATTTGTCAAAATTAATAAAATGTTAAAAAGTGAAAAAATGAAATACTGAAAAATATAAAAGATGTAAGAAAAAAGGATAAACGTGATAAATGCACCATTTAAGAAAAACACTAGTATTCCAATGTAATCCCCTGATATACTATATAAAAACAAAATTTCCACATATTTTCTAAATATGTGTGCATTTTTTTACTTATAACTATAAGTGTATATACAATTAGATACATTTTTAGTACTGAAATATGAGTCATTAACAATAAAAGATGCTTGATGCAACAATAGCCTTCTTTGTTATATTGAACAAATTTTAATTTCAAAATTTTCAATTAGAACAATTAATATGATATTTTTTTTCAGATTTGAAATGTTTTACACATACACAGAAATATTTATGTCGCGATTAAAATATTCGTCGTTGGCGATTTAATAAGTACTCCTGCCAATTTTCTGTTTAGCTTCACGTGACTTCTTTGCTATGCATGCTAATCTACCGATATTATCGACACCATGCCAATGATTATAGGTGTAGTAAAAAAGGTCAACGTCACGAAGGTCGACAGTATCGAACATAACTATAATGGGTTTTATAAACTTTTCCTTTTTTATATTTAATGAGTTTCCATTTCGTAATTGTAATATACAGTCTTCTTGTTATGCATCTGTCAGAAATGATAAAACCTTAATCATGAAGCATACATACGTGCGTGTCTGTTAAGCAAAACAGCAAATAGCATACAAAAGCACACAATATATAGATTCTACTGAACAGTCCGTCACAAAAAATGGTAAAAATTTTTTGAACATATAGTTGGAAAAACTGATCGAAATCCAAAAATCCATTACTAATTAAAGTTGATAAAGATTTATCAAAATACGCAATATATTAAATGTTGAGTGAAAAGTTTCAAAACGTGGAAACCGAAAATCACTATTAAAAAAAGTTTATACCAACAGTTTAAAGTTGATGACAGTATGAAACAACCATCAACTTTCAACAGTCGACGAAATGATAAGCCCGACAATTTTGTAAAATTGCTAAAAGTTGATAAATCTGATCATGATTGAGAAAACTGATAACTGTTGATGAAACTAAGAAAAGTCGATAGATACTACAAAATAATATGTCCATAAAGTTCAACTGATAAAAATGAACAATTAATAACAATGAAACCAACTGCCAAAATTTCGAAAAAAACATCAAAATTGGCAAAATTTGCCAAACAAAAACAACAATTCAATGTTGATATGAGAAGATCGTACACAAGTGTAAAGAATTGAAAACTAAATACACATATACAATACATTACGGTAATAATAATAAACTTATTAGAACTTTACGATGCAACATCAGTAAAATATTATAATCAAGACATCAAAAATAAAGATAACCGAACAATTCTAGAATGTCAAATTTCCCTGAAGCAATATAGTTTATGACATAAAAGGAATCTCGAAAAAAGAATTTACATTAAACCTCGGCACGATGACAAATCTACTTTTGTAACTGAATGGACAACAGAGAAGAATAATAATAATAACGTACTTTTCTGTCGACAATAGCCGACGGGTATACATTCCAATGAAATCATCACGATTCAACGCGCGAGAAGCTCCAGCCCCTGAAATGATTTCAGAGTAGTATAATTGCATGAATATTGAATGAAACGAAACCATGGTCAATAGAAGCGAAGCTTTAATAATGGAGACTTTGCGACCGGTCCTTAGGAGAGCCATTCAACGGGAAACGCCAATTTGCACCGGCAACCAGACGATTATTATGCAGATTTCGTCGTTCCGGATGGCAAAGCCGCCATTTAGCCAAGTGGCGTCTTCTAGTCTTGCGCGATATTTCGGTATTTGAGGGATTTTCTGGCCTCCGGAATTGCGGAAAATACCGCGTTGGATCCGATATCTTGGGTTCATCCTTAATTAATTGTTATGGGAATCTCGCCTTTTACTCAAGATTTAATCAACATTTTGCCTTTGTCATGATTAATTGTACTAAAGAAAAGTTCGTGCGAATAACAACTGCCGAAAACACACCAGGTTTCCCTGCACTTCTACAAAGTTTTAATCATGGAGGATGTTGGCATCCAGTCAAAAGTTGACTCCTAACACCTTTTACCCAATTATAACGATGCGCAATTAATATGGTGACCTACTGACAATGATCGACTTACGAAATCAATTTTGTTTTGGACACCTGGACAATGGCATCTATTACTGGAATATTCTTAAAGTCCGGGCAAAGATTATGAATATGAACTTCCTTGGGATAAATGTTTGGTGTCAGGAATTTATAGAGACATCTATCCAAAAATGTTTGGGGTTGAAAATATACAATTTCTCGTAGAGATTTGGAATCATTTCTGAACCTCGTAAGATACTCTACAATTTTCATGGAATTTTTCCATGTTTCACTTTAGGAATACCTAAGCAAGTCGCTTTTAACTGGATCAGCAGACTGCGTGATGATAAAATGTGATTAATATAGCAGAAATTCTCCACCTTTTCTCTATTCCTTTTTAAGTTTCTCTGGCAGTCATATGGACTTTATCGACGTATGTTCGCGAAAACGGAAGAGATTGATGGAAACGAGGCAAACATTTCCGCTATTAAGAAACCTTATTGCGGGGTAAGATGTGAAAATAACAAATAGAGGTGGACGAGGAAACTGCAAGTCGGCGGAATAAAATTTCGTCATGGCCTCAAAGCCACAATAATACGGTCGAGTTTTTGTAGTGCATGGCGAAAACTTGGTAGTTCAGGCACCGATCTATTTGGAACTTCTCGCGATCGGAATTCCAATTTATACGAACCAGACGTGAAACATCGCGAAGTTTGTTACGAAAGACACATCGGCGATTTGGAACTTTATCGAATATACGCCAAGTTTTTAAATAGCGAGAAACTCGAGTAACTTACTCGTATTATCCTCTAGTGACCATTGTCTCGGATCCGAAAATAATTCCATTAACGCCGGAATTATGAGGGAATAATAAAATTTAGGTCGTATAAATCAACGATACAGTGGCGCAGCCGTGTGTCCAAAGAGCATTGCATCCTGACCTATTTTTTCGGCTTCGAAAAACACCAAGACGAAAATTGAAAATTATAACATTTCAGTCGCAGTGCATCGTACGATATTATTTTTTTTTCAATTCTCATTTTTCTTTTATACGATGCTGATATTTTAATTGAATGTTGTTCATATTCCATCAAGTCCCATACGATTTTATTTTATTGAATAATTCACTCTGCGGCGTTGCAAAGTCGTCATTGACTTCGGAATTCATTCATTCGACATTTTTCATCCAAACAAATTGATTTCTGCAAAATTGATTTTATAATGTAACTGATATTCAATATCATCAATTTATATGTTTTTCAATTTCATAAAATTAAAAAGTTTCGTAGCACGACAGATAATATCCTAGGAGTGATATAGGAAACGGCAACATTTACGTGTACGTGTTCATTGTTTGAAGATAATGAATTCTTAAACTTGACAAGTTTCATAATGATAATGTACATTATTGTTAAGAATAAATCGAGAGATAAGAGAGGAGTAATGATACAGAATAGTCGTCAAATTTCGTACATGTTCAAGACTTCATTCATCATCTGCTACAATATGTTTGCAACTTCTTCGTTCTCATAGAAATTAATTAATTTTACAAGCATGCTACAAGATTCTACGTAATGTTATACCATTAATCAGATAATGTTTCAATTTTACATTAATCATTTATTACGCTTTAGTTTCGAAATAGTATATTATGTAACCAGGGCGAAATTATCGATTTTCATGAGTGTGAAGTTTGACATACTAGCGAAGCGAGCGGGACATTCACACTCGTGAATATCGATAATTACGACCTAGATGCATAATACACTATATTGAAAAGTACAGATATTATGCGTACACAGGTACACAGATAGAAATTTATTAATTTATCATTTGCAATTTGGCACTAGCATGAGGGGGAAGTAAGTGTCCCTTCACGCAACCTTAGAAATATTTTCACGGCCCTGATGTCACTATCTTCTCGCGGCTAATCGTGTAATGATAATAAATATCATCACACGGTATTATTAATATTTTGTAAACATACAAATAATCAAAAATAAACATGGACCATATAAATACGGGGATCTTCCATCCGGCTTCAGTTCTTCCGTCGAAACAAATAAAACCAAACTAATATCTTGACCTTTTCCCTTCATGTACTGTTTATTTTCGTTGCACCTTCTTGATATTAATTACTGCTATGTATTTATTATATTTATCTCTTCACCCTTTCCACCGTCACTGTATTCTTTCTTCTCTCTAGGCTTTGTTTTTTTCTTTTTTATAGCACTTTCTTTTCTCCGTCTCCCTCACTTTTCGGCAGCTTTACTCCTTTTCATTTAAAATTCATACTTCGTTTTCACTTCTGGAACTTGCCCCGTATTTTCCTCCAGTATCCCTTATATGTTCTTCAATTCTTTCTCGCCATCATCATTGTCCTCTGCATGAACCGAGTATCTTCTCGAATCCTGCACCCTTCCGTTGCTAATTCCATCATATTTACTATAATCTTCCCTTTATCTCTAAGTTTTACTGCTACCACTGCACCCCTCTCCATCCCTCACTTCACTTCCACATTTTTTATCCGCACCTCACCTCTATACAGATTTTTACACTTTTAACTTTGCCTCCGATCGTCTCTTCTTTTCCTTTCTCTATACTCTCTTTGTTCTCCCTTTCCTTTATTTCTTTCTTCTCCAATCTCTCCATCAGAACTTATCTCTTATTTTTCTTTATTCTGCGCTTCTTTCTCTTTCAACCCTCCGCCGTTTACGCATTCACATATATTCTTATCTAAAAAATGGCTCTCCTTCTAAATGTTCTCTATCCTTATTTTACACATCTCATCTACCATATTTCTCAACTCCCTCGTTTCCTCTCTTTCGCCTGAATCGATCTTTCTTAAATTGAGCCAAATTTTGATAAAAATGTTTTTTTTTTTTTAAATCGACGGCTAAAGCGTATAATTAATTACCGATACTACCCTTTAGATCGTTAGGGGCTCGAACGCTGTATGCCGTAAATTTGTCATTCATTTTTTTTTAGCTCACGCTGTCAATAGGTTTAAAAAATTCAACGTTGTCCAAAGGTTAATGTCACGTTAGATCGGTGGTGAATAATGCGGAACCCGTTCGCTCATGTGTTTTTTTTTTATTTTCCTTCTTCATCCTTTTTTTCCCCTCCTTTCGTATTGGCCTGCTTTCATGGACGATCCCAATGCTCTGTACCCTGGCGATTTGGTGGCTGTCTCGAAATTGGATTGCACGCTCAATCAAACCCAGCTACAAGCGATGGTTTAACAGTACACCGGTAAACGCCTAATTGCGGTTAAACCGGCGATAAAATCGAACCTCGCAAGATGTCTGTTTATTCTTAATTCGAATGTCATTGCAGATCTGTTGAAAATCTTCGAATTGAAAATCGCTATTGTTCGGATTTCGTATTATCATTTTTCCTGCTAGTTTCGTTTATGACTTTTCTCTACTAAAGTGATTTTTAAAATCTTTGAACATTTTGAAAATCTAGAAAAATATCGAACAAGTAAGCGGAAAAGTACTACTTTCTGCCCCAGGACCGAGTAAGCGAAAGGAACAATGCCATTTCCGCCTACATTATCGGGAGAAAAGGAAGTACTTTCCACACGGATGTGGCAAAAAATATGTTTTTCCAGATTGTTTCAAAGATTATTACAAACTTCCATCGTGTACAACGATTAAAAGTAATTTGATAAAAGTTGAAGACCAACGACCTGCTTTATTTGTCTGCGTGAACATCTACTTATTTATATAATAAGATACAAGCAAAATTACTAGGTTATTAATCACAAAGGAAACACAAAGGAGCTAATCCTTCCGTGCAATAAGAAACTTCGTGAATGCCGTTGCCCAGAAAAAATTCATTAAACCGTTTACGCAGGTCGTAAAGAATATCGTCGTCGTATGTAGAGGTTTTTATAGGTTTCAGTATTGAAGTACATAACACGCTAATTAACGGGTTGCGGCTAAAGCAAAACATATTACACGCGGTCAGCACCTACATCGATTTAACGATCAAAGTTGTAAACACGCACTAAGCTTTCTTCCTACATATTCACTCTTATAATTTTTAATTTTTAATTTTAAATATTCTACAATGAGAGAGAAAAAACCAATAACTTGATTTAAGTGAACAGATTTACTAGAAAATGATTTATCCTATTGAAATCTTCGTTTTATAAATTCAAAGATAATATTTCTTAATACGACATAAATTTACTAAATTTAAGTAAATATTATCTTGAAATTGTATAGTGTATTCCCTGTACACCGTAAATTTTCAACGATATTTGTTTAGTTCTAGTAAATATTCATTTAAATATAAGAAATTATTTTCTTAAATATACATTTCATGAATGTTTTTTTACAATATATTAGCTTGAGGGGAATAAATATTTTTCTTTCTTCTGTAAATGTAATAAATTGAAATTTAAATGATTTTGTCATTTCTATCAAGTAAATATTTACTTGCGATACCAGAAGAGCTCTTAAAGAGCACTTTATGGCCACATTGCGTCCTCTTCTTTACTAGTGCTATCTGGGATGCTATTAAGGAAAACCGCTGACATGAATTAAACTAATTTTACTCGAAAATAGAATATTTTTCGGTATATCTAAATTAAAAAAAGAAAGTGAAAACACTTGGAAAAAATAAATGTCACCCAACGAAACTGATTCTTAAAGATAGCAAGTCAAAAATTGTATTACTACAACCTTGAAACATAACCAAGGGCTTGGATAAATAACGAGTTGAAGTACTTCGAATTCAATTTGTAAGTTTAATGGGAGGAGAGTTCCGAGTTCTTAAAATTCTTTGTTTTTGATTATAACACGCTTCGACGGATAAAGATTAAAGTTTGTCAAACTGCGGCTGAGCAAAATTCATGTTATTCTTGATAACGACTATGATTAAAGTGAAAACGGTGATGTTGATTGACAGTTTTATGATTTTAATTCTTCGATCGAATCTTTTTCGCGATATATTATCAACCAAAAATGAGATTTCAGCTGTTCCAGCCAGGTGAATTTTTATGAGTTTCATCAGAGGATAGTCAGTCCGGTTGATAAATGTGTAAAAAAACCTTTACAACGACGTGTATCTGATGATCATCTCGAAAGATCTCGAAAGTTTAACAATATGCTGGATTAAAATTGTTGACTCTATAATATTCTGCACTAATTTCTTCAAAAGTATAACATTATGGCTTTCCCCCGAAATCTGGAATACGGCAAAGTTACCCTGTTGAAACAAGATTCCCTTGAACGCGTAGGTTGTTGGTGCTTCTAAACACGTTAGGTCCTAAACGTGTTTAGAATAGCTAAACATGTTCACGAGTTTGATAATGATGGGAGATGTGGAAAATATAAATCCCCATCGAAGCCCTTTACTCGGTTCCCTTTACTGGAAATCTTTGCATTATCAGTTTAGAAGTATATCATTTTGTATTAAGTATTAAAATTGACTAAATGTCGATTAAACTTTCCTGTTACTTATAAGCTTAGTTCACGTTTTATACAATTAAAACTATCTAAATCATTCATATCGCCATTCAGAAGGCTCTCGATATCAATGAACAGAATGGAGAACGGCCCGAATAACCCTTAAAGTACATCAAGAACATACAGTTCCGTCCTTTGGCCTTTACTTGAAGCATCGTGAAACGTCTCGTAAAGCATCCCTTGTATGTAACTTTAGAATGTAGGGTTTATCGTAGGAACTATTATGTATCAGGGATCACTACAGTTGAGTACACATTCAAACGAATTCCTCGCTCGTTAAAGACGCATTAGACGGAAATTTCGAATTTGTCACGACCGATGGCTGCACCTCTGATACATACGAGACGTCAATTACGCTTGGGCGGCTTCGTGCAAGTAAGATCTGCCCCTTGCTCTACGTGTTTACACTAGTACAGTACATACATTATCCCGTATAAAGACGATGCGAAGGAGAGCATTTATTAACGTTGATATTGGAGAATTAATAATTAGTACTTGATCACTGGTTTGAGCGCCTCCCCCCCACCACATTTTTCCTGTACTTGAAAAGTCTGTTTATGTTTACAGTTCCTGGTACACCAAATACCAAAACTGAAAGAGATGACAAGACAAGTTGTGGAAATTCTTGGCTACTTCCGGTTTTTATGTTTCGTACCGCGGTCACTAAAGTTTTAGTGAAACACGTTTCGATTTATCCAACATTTCCATAATTCCAATCAAAGTACCGTAGGTGGAAAAGTTTCTGTCACATCGAAAGTGTGCTATCCGGAAATCGCTCCTTTAAGCTCTTGCGACTAGGTCGTCATTTTTCACTCGCAAAGTCGACCTCGCTAAAAAAGGAAGGTTGTCGAAAGCGCAAAGACGAAAAGGATAAACTAATGCCAAGAGCAAAGAAGCGATTTCATTCCTGAAAATTGAATTCGGCAAAAGCTCAAAAATAACTGAGAGGTCGTCGCAATCGCGCGGAACATGATAAAGTGCAACTCCGATTTGCGGAGATACACAAGGGAGGTCGAGAAAATGATCCGGGTTTTACGGAAATCCAAATCCGCAAGGGCTTGAACCGTCGGTACAAATAGGGAGCAGTTCCTTCCTGCCCAAGATTGGACAGTGGAACAAGATGACGAAATCGTAACACACACACAGAGAAGAAAAGGGATGAAGTAATGCAAAATTGGCCATGTCTGAATGTAACAATGGGGTTTCTCCTTTCTGCTTATGTCAATCTTCAGCTTTGCAGCATTCATCGTTTGAACTCGAGTAATAAGATTTTTCATTAGCATTTGGCAAGAGATGGATTTCGAGAATTGCGACGTGTATTATAATTTCATCAAAACGACACGTAATAACATATTCTTGGCAAGAATGATCAAGACTTTTGGAGATACTACATCCTTCCGTTAAGTCGAATATGAATCAGTGAAATATAAATCAACGTTTCCTGTTGTATTCATGGAAAACCTTAAATCAGATGCCATTGCCACTAATCATTGCGCGCTTATGAATCTGAAACTAACGATTAGCCAAGAAGATGTTGAAATCAAGGACGAACAAAATTTGATCCAACAAAATAACGAAATTACTTTTCATGTCAGCGACAACCCGATAAATGGACCAAATTCGGTGCAGAATATATGAAACATCGTGCAAATATCGTCAATAGAATATAAACACCCTTTAATAAAAATGACTAAATGTCGCCTAAAGCTCAAGAAGGACGCGCCACGTCACGTGCAGAACTTATCATGCGCGATTTTCACATAAAGGCTTTTATGGATTCAACTAGGCAGTTCTTTGTGGGTTTTAACAAGTTTTCTCTTTTACAGTAAATTCTATAGTAAATCGAAATGTTCATCACGTAATTATCGTTCCACGCAATCTTCCGCGAAATCTGCTTTCGAAATTCCGAAAACTTCATTGCAGTCAATCCATTTAAATCCATTTTCCATATTCCGAGGATCGAAATATGGCGAGAGAGACGGAAGGAGGGAAAACGTTCAAGTTAGTTAGGAGAAGTAGTCAAATACTTGGAGGTAAGGCACAGAACTTCCTTATACTTTGCAGCACATTCGCACGTAGCCGCCCCGAACGTGTTCGTTGCATGTTCACGTGTGACGAAGATTAATGAAGAGCGAGAAGGATGTTGGGGTATCTCCAGGCTCGAATTCTTGGATAATGAGCACCTCCGGATACGTTATCCTTACACAAAATGAAATCCTGGAGGCGAGTTACGACAGCCGCAATCTACCTATAGCGCTCTTAACTGTGGAGCTCCCAGTCGACTGATGGGAGTTGATAACCCACCTGAGAAAATAATTTCGAATTAATACAAGTTCACTCAGTCCACGAAACTCTCGGGTTAAGTAATGCTTCTCGTCAGCTTTAATAACAATGCTGGAATTTAATGTTGACCTGACGTCATAGCATGTTCTTCTTTTTTTTCTGATTTACGTGATAAAACCGACAAGTTGACACTATAAAGCGATAAATATCATTCCGAAACGATCTGTAACGGTGGAATAACCAATAGCGATAAAGTTTACATCACGTTACCGTGCACGTATATATTTTGAACGCGAACCAGTTGCCCCGACGATTCGCGAATGTAAAATTTACTACATCAGTGCACACTGATTACGACAAAACTGTTGCAGTCCATATTTACCCGAGCATCGATGCGACAATTACGGTCGAGGATCAAACGGAATGGCTGGTAGCATTTTCCGATTCGTTTTTAGTCGATAATTTTGTAGTGTGTTTTTGTATGCTTTTTATTTCAATGCATGGTTCAAACAGTCATTGAGTAATGTCAGTATCAAAGGAGTAATTGTCCGAAAAAAGTCAGTTTTAAATCGAATAAATCGGAATTGTTTGAAAGAGTCTGCAAACGCACCGACATTTCTCTCGTGTCCATTATTTTCTCTGGGATTGCTTTATTCGTCCAAAAACCAGGCGTTTTCCCTCTCCCTCCCTCGATCCCAGTGACGTATCATTAACGCGCAAGCTCGACATGTAAATTGGATGCAAATTGGCCTCAAGCTTCAGCACGTACGAATGACTGGTCGATTTCGAGAGTAGCCGGTAACGCTCGAAATTCATCGCGTGAGATTCAGAACGTGTACATTTCAATAAAACAGGATCGAAGATCGCGGCATCCGATGGAGGAACGCCAAGCAGATCAGGCATTGCCTCGGGTGTTATCGAAAAAACATTGAAATTTTGATCGTAAGTTTATCCTCGTAGACTCAGCCAGTCACGCACGATATCGTGCCGACGGGAAAAACCTAAATGTCGGCGTCGATCAAAACGATTATACTTACATGTATACTCTATCGAACTCAAGGTTAGGACCAGGCTAGGGTTGAAACGTGCCCTTAGCAGACGGGATAATTGCGCCCTATCGACGAAAACAATTACCGTTACTCGGAAAGAGAGCGCATGTGACTCGCTCGGAATCTTAAAATTGGCTTGCACTTTCAGCATAAAATTGGTCTTGAAAATTGCAGGGGTAATATTTTACGCGATGAAGGGCAATGCGAATAAAATTCAGTTGCAAGAACCATTTGTGTATTGTGAAATTTTATGCATTTTTACCGGCTTTGTCGATTTCCTTTCACTGGTCCAAGTTCGGACGCTAAGGATTATCTCTGTATTTGAATAGCTTATTTTTCCCTATTCAAAAACAACTCTAACAATATTTTGTTACATGACCAGCAAGACCAAATTTGGTTGAACAGACATTTTTAACCTCATAAAAAAATAACCTAACATTAATTAACAAATTAATCCAGTCCTGTCACGTTTAATTTAAAATGTATATATGTATTGATGCCCTTGCAGTGCCGCATCGCTACTCACAGGTATACTAACTTATTTGAAGACGTCCAGAGCTCTTAGCTTTGTATTGCCTCAAGTTAATCTCAACTTAAACTAGTATTTCAGCTTTGATATGTGGCTTTCTACTTATCTAAATGAGAAGGTTGCGAAACCAAATATTCATGCATAAATGAAGCCGAATGCCCCAGCGTTACCAAACTTTTCTAGACGAATGCTAATGTCACTAAGCGATACATTTTTTAACGACCTCTGCCAAATATAGTCATAGCTCATATTTTAGAAAACTTAGCCACGTACGAATTTGCTTATAGCTGTTTACATTTTTCGAGATCTGAATTGTGCACTAATGACAAAATGATATTTTCTTTGCATTGCAGAATTTTACTGGTATGCATAACCTTAAGAAAGGCACAGCTAGGAACTCAACTAATAACGCTGCCGGTGCAAGGCTAGAAGCATCGAGCGTGGAGGGAGCTCACGCTGCCTTCGAGGTGCTCGAGGGCCGGTGAGCGCCGAGACGGGGCGAGCAACCCCGTTGCCTTGGTCAACGTCAAGCAACCCTCGCCTCTGCAACTGTCGACGAACAACAGAACAGGTCGGTTTCTCCAAAGTCACTTCCGCTGGCATCCTTTGTGCCGCGATATAAAGGCATTCTGTGATAAATTTAGAATACATAAGACAATAGACAAGAGTGCAATTTCTATGTAGATCATCATCATTTAACTATCGCTGAAAATTAGTCGAAATTAAATTGACGAAAATTGGTTGAAAGTGTAATGGAGAGTATCAACAACAATGACACCACTATACGTCAAGTTTCTAGCAAAGGATTAGTTTGGACAGTACTTGATTTACTGATGGTCAATGTATCTAGCGCAAGTTAACGGTTCTTATCAGATCATCACGACTATAAGCCCAAATAGCACAATTTTGTCCAGTCCAGACCGGACTTGCAGTACGTTCATTGGGAGTGCTGGGGATGTATAATGGATGTAAATATAAATAGGTTTGCTAGTGGACAACAATTGGACATACATTGATCATCCAATGTACGTATGGGTCTCGACGTCCATTGTACGTACATTCGATGTATGTCCAATTTTCGTCCATGGGCGAATGGTTGAAAATTGGATGAATCATGGACGTCCAGTGTTAATTAGGCAGGATAGCCAACTGATCTATACTATTCATGTATTTTCGGTCCTTCATATATTTCGTCTTTTGGGCTTCTAATGATACCATTTTTTTTTTCAAGTGTATGTGCTATCCATGCAGTATAGATCATTGGTGTAGTCTAAACAAAATTGGGAAACAAAGATCTCGTCAAGCCAATCCACTTGAATTAAAAAACTAGTCGACGTTAGCAAAAGCTGCAGTTTTTCAACGGGTATACCAGTAGGCCTTGACAATGACAAGTGAGCCTCCATTGGATCTCCAATTTTAGTATAATGAGCATACATTGTGCCTCTAAAAGTCCGGCCTGGACAGTGGATGGTCACGTCCCTTAATGATTTCGTCTCGTGCCATTTAGGATAATGCATTAAAACCCCTATTCCCATGTTTAGTCAGAGCTAACGAAAACAACCCCTTGTTTTAAAATACACGGTAAGTTAATGAAATTATTTGTCTGAAAGTTTAAAGAGTAACAACATAAACGTTTAAATATAAAAAATTAATTATTGTCCATCATCGGATCTTTAATCGGGTATATAAACTGAAAGGTGCAATTTGATACGAGAGAGCAAAGGGGTATTCACTTATCCAAAGTGCGACAAATTTCTCACTTGTCCGAGACTACTTTCTCACACTTGTATCGAAACATTCTATGGTTACATTTCAAGGATAAGCGGTATTACGTGTAGGCGTGTTATTGATCGTCCCAATGTCTACGTCCCAAAGTCTCGTTTTCGCCCGACTTCTGTAAAATATTTACTACGGAATTCCGATAATCTCGATATATATCGGTACGTACGTTTGAGAAACGGCCTCTTTACTTTGTGATAAAAATGTCTCAATATCTTACAACTAGAAACGAAAATGCACTTTGCATAGGCAAAGCGATGGCTGCGAAAGTTATCCCGTTTTAACCGAAATATAATTTTACATCCGAAACTAGTTTCCATAACAAATCCGATAATTTCACATAGTATTCCGAAACACATTCCACGTTCAGGTGTTTCTACGCTTGCAGTTTTAGATTCTTTCACAATATTATATCCAAAGCCAATAATAACGTACGCCTATTTGACTCGCCTTTTTACCCGTTATTTGAAAATGCACCTACAATTACTTTACTTTTCAATCTTGTCATCAACCGAAACATAAATAGCCTCTGGTGCAGATTCGGGCGGACGAGCGAACCTAACCACCCAGGGTATTCTCCATTAACAAACTCTTCAAAATTTCACGTGCCTAGCTCCGCCTTTCATAAAGTCTTATTACGAAATTTCGTAGGTTAAACAACGTGGCTTTCCACGATCGTTCGCGAAAAAAAGCTTCACGTCGAGGGTGAACGCGAAGCCGCTTGCTCGCGTGTTGACGTGATGCTAGAAAATTGAAAAGCAGCCAAGAGGGTTTCCGCCGTTTCGTTCCGCCGATTTGTCGGACGTGACTTTTGTACGAGAGGTCGAGCAATTTTTTCCCCGCGCGAAATTCTTCTCCGACCCCGGTAGTTCTTGTGCACGTTCACGTATATATATATCCGCCAGTAGGGCCGTAGCGATCGCGCGCATTCGTGCCTATTCACACACAAGGAAGGTACTCTTCACGTGTGCGCCGACGCAAACGGATACATGCGAACGCGGCTACGCAAAGAATGGGAAACTCTCTCCGCGCTTTTCACGGAGTTATTGGTCCAGTTACTTCGGAGGGCTGGAACGAGGCTGAAAACAGGGGCGGACGCGGCTGAACTTTACGACGACCGCTAGCATACCAGGGCCGCCTGCACTTATTACACTTAGATGGTAAGCCCGAATGAGGTTCCAGAATACTGGGTCGAGATTAATCCCCTGTAAGTGAAACTTTTCAGTGATAAGCGTCAACGTTGTTCTGCCAGAATATGCTCGCAACGAGATCAGACTACCCTAGTTCGAGGTGTGAGAATTTCACAAGATGGACCTACAGATGAAACTTAACACGCAGTTAAACCAAACCCTGTTTTTGTAACGATGGACATAGATGAAACTTTTTGGACCAATGTGTCTAGTGAGCAAGGTTAAGTAGCTATGCGAGTCCATAAATATCATCTACAGGCAGAACATCATCAGAAAAGTTTATACACAATCCTTATGGGGTCTAAGAAGTCAACAAATCCAGTAAGGAACCAGCAGAATTATTCGAGTCCTTGGTTTGGAATAACTATCTGATAGTAATCCAGGATAGTTGCCTGAAGTAACCTCGGGTTGCGCCCAATAGTAGCCCCCTACCTTACCTAATTTAATGGCTGAACTTCTGTTTGTGTATCAATTTCGTTCGATGATCCGATTCTCAACTCATTTTCCAGTCCTTGTACATTCGACCAATTGACCGGCTACCATCTGAAAAGTTTTAAAAAAACTCTTCAGAAATAAGTATGCGGTAGAGAATGTGAGAAACTTGAAAAATGTCAGCAATGTTGGAGTACGGTAAATATATACCGTATATATTCTTTCTTTATAACTTACGACCAGAAACGTCCCAGAACATTTCCTGCTCCGCTATGTAATTGCCTCCCACGTGAATATAGCCGTCCTATAGAGAAGCACGTTCTCGGATAAATGCCATTGGACTGACTAAGATTTACCATTGCGTCGCCTTCAGCAGTCGACTTTACCAGGCTGGAATCGAAGTGGGTAACTAGTATGAATAAAACTGAAATTCCCTCTTTCCAGCCCCGGACCTCCTCCATGCCTTGCACTTTCGCTGTTCTCCCTGGCGGCAGTCCATGCCTCGTTGAAGTCAAAACTTATATGCTTGCGAAATCCGAATTTGCTGGCGCTTCGGAACGAAACGCTGAATTTCTGCAGCGCTGTAAAACGCGAAGATGTCCAGAAGCAAGGAGAAAAGGAGATTAGGATAACTCGCACCGAATCTGCCTGCCTCAGCTACACGTTCTGTAAATGTTTCCTCGGATTATACCCGGTGCTTATAAAGTGCCGTAACATTCCCTGGATCTGTTTTATTAAAAGTAAAGAAAGTCGATGGAACTCTCTGCCTACACACCCGATTAAGATGCGGGAGACCGCCTCCAACCTTTTTACAGAAATTCCGTGCAACTTTTAAACAATCTTATTTCGGGACAATGGATTTTTCTACTTTTCTCTTCCTTTTTTAAAAGAAACTCCACAACTTTACTCCGCTTACCGAGGAGGAAGGTTGACGTCATTTCGACAGATAATATCGTACTCTCGATTTTTCATTGATTTTCGTCGGAGAGGCAACATTTAATTTACTTTATTTTCTGCAGAAGTACACATACGATCGCAATATTGATAACGATTAATCCTCTCTGTTGACGTACCGTGTACAGCAAAATTGATAACATTCGTTTCGAAAGAAGATACGTATAACCAGAGAGAAAATATTTTGAGGACGTCCGCTGACTCATATCTTTGGTAAAATCAATTCAACGGAATAGTTTTCCAATCATTTTCATGTTGTTCAAGTGACAAATTATTAATAAAAAAATATAGACGTACATTGGACGTCTATTGTACCCGATTTGGTCGTACAAGGACAGTGGATGCACAGTGGACATACAGTGAACGTAAAAATAAATAGATTTTCTAATAGACCTAAAGTGGACGTACATTATTCGTACATATCTAGACATCTAATGCACATCCAATTTCATTCGTGGACGAATCATGGACGTTCAATGGAAGTCTATTGCTAATTCGATGGTCTGCTATGATGGTAGCGGAGTTTGCTATCGTGTCGAACACAATCGAACAGTGGGAAACCTAGCAAATCCCAAATTTCCGGTTCTGATTTGGTGCGATCAGGTCTGAGTTTATGATCCACATACATACGATACGGTCTATAGATATTACATTATCTGAAGTAGGCTTAATCAGAAATCTCATTGATTAGTCCAATCAGATCTGGGTAGATGAAACTTTACTTTGATAAATTTAAATTCAACGTCAGCACTGATTACCTTGCATTACAATTGTCGTAAATTCAATTGTGGACGTACCAAAGATCTTCTATTCAATTTACTTATATCAAACATCAAATATAAAAGGAACGTGTAGAATGTTAATACTTTGAAACTAATTAATATCTTTTATAAACAATTATCGAAATCATTTAAATTTTCCAAAAAGTGCTCGAAGGAAGAAATAGTTTTTTAATATCGACTGGGAGGTTCCATTTGAATCGTTTCATAATGGTAAACGGAAGATACTTACCGTTTTGGTACGTCTTTACTTCTTGTTTCTCTAGGGAGTTGGCTTTATCAAATCCTTGAAAGTGACATCTGCTACGGCGGTATATCGCGTAAGGTAATGACATTGGATGAACTGGCGGTAGATGAACGGGGTCACACTGCTCAGGAGAATATACGAGGAAGATGAATGAAAAAGAAAAGAAACGAAGGGAAGCGGTATTGCAGTAAAAGTAATTTTGAGAGAATAAAAATATTGTCGAGAAGAGAGGAAATCTCATTGCAGCGACAATACTTTGTAAACGCTTCATTTTTATTATATACTAATTTCAGAATATTTTTTTGGATAAAAATGTTAGTTTCCATTAAAAAATAAAATTGCAATACGTCAATCAAAGTTATCAGAATTATCAAAATCGGACAAAAAATCGTTGAAAGGAAAATCAATTTCAACTACATCAGCGAGCAACGAATGCAAAAAAATTGAACAATATATAGTTTTTTATCATCATAAATTTTACACGTCAGTGTCTAAACCCAACAATAATATACTCGTTTCAGAATTCGTGATATTGCATCAGATTTTAATTCATAAATCAGGTAAAACGGCGACCCATTTTACAGCAACTTAATATACCATTCGTTCCTCTGCGGCACTTATTCTTCGTTGTCACATTCTATTTTCGAATTGATTGCGAGACATTTTGCGCTAAATTGTAACTTCATAAATAAACATTGAGTGACGTAATAGATTGCAGCATACATATTGTATTTGTGTATTTTTTTTGTGTGGAATATCTTGTTGGTATAAATTTAAAATTCGCTCCCGCATCTTCAAGATGATTTGAAGGTCAAGTTACGTTTTCCATATAGGACCCTCTATCTCGGATGATCAGAGAGCACAGCATTCTCTGTTAAAAACATAACTTGACCTTCAAATTACCTTCAAATGTATATCACGGTCACCGATTGATGTCGTCCTTTGATCAAGACCACGTTATTTTGGGCCATACATATTGTAAAATTTTACAATCATGTAAAGGAATTATCAGCTTTTCTTCGACAAACAAAAATTTGACCTTCAAATGACTACTACAAGTACGAAGGTAACCGTCACCGAAGACCATCGAAGGTCGCTTGAAGGTCAAAGTCACTGGCACCAGAATAAGGCCTCGAAAGATAACCGCGTTACCATGTGAATAAAATCCAAATTCTAACGTGCATTGCTGCCATTGCGTTCGTAGGTAGAGTTGTTAGTTAGAATTATCTTAAATATATGAAATGACACGACGTATATAAACCAAGAAATAATTAAAAATAGTGAACTCGAGCAAGTACGCTGAGTTATAATTAGATAAGCATCAAATTGGGTAATAAGTCCTGTGTCATTTGCATTATGCATTGCGTTGTACCGGTGGGTATGAACATAAAGTATAACAATGCAGAATTATATTAGGCAGAAAGCACAACGATATGAGATAATAAACATATAATTTGAATTTTTTCACTCGTGCTTTACTATAATTGTTTCCGTTGAATTTAAATTCGAAGCATGTTTCTATTAAATTGTGTCTCTTTCCTTTTTTCTTTTCCAATTCCTTTTATGCTTTTTTGCTTCATTTTCCATTTGTTTTTATTTCGTTTATTTTTGATGGAAGAGAGAATATATATAACATTTAACACTTATAAATTTTATAATAAACTAGATACTGAAGGTAGACGCGTTGTTATTTCCATATCAGTGAAAAGGAAATGTTGACTTCATTTCGACAGCGTCTCTAGAGTTTTACTCACATTTATGAGTCTGCGGGGTCGGTCTCTTTATATTCCTAGGCAACTGCCAAGGGATTGAAACTTTGTACTTCGTTGCATGTCGAATGTTTCATTCGTTATTTTCTTTAAGATTCCATGAATCTTAAAGCAAACGTACGTATACCTATTTAACTTCCTGCAAGCTATGGTTTTCTTTCAGTTAATCGAAACTTCAAGTACGTTTTCAACAACATAACAATTTCTGATAATAAGTTCGAATCAACTGCGGCTTTTTAACAGAATCATTTACCTTACATACTTTTCAGTTTATAAAATTAATTAACCTGCAAAATTAATCAACGTTGTAAAAAATTAGAATCACACAATTGGTTGCACTTTGAATTGAAATCCGTTTCTCTGATATTGTTAAAAAGATTTCGTGCGAAGTATTCCAATTGAGGCTTTGTAGCCTTCTTTAGATCCTTCGGCATGCTGGGTTCAAGAGAAATTCCTGTGGAAATTCCGAAGGCGATTGACATATTTCTAAGCGGGTCATGCATGCAGATTAGTTTGATTCAAAGCAGCATCCTGTTAGCGACGCGGAGTTTCTCCCTTACGAAATAATTGCTTGATGACACAAGTATATTTGAAGACTTTGATTTTAAAGTTCGATCAAGTTCGTGAAAAAAAAACTCCCCTTACCTTTTTAAGGATCTTATAACTTTACCTTCTTTTCAAAATGTGCATTTGAACCCAACGCTAAAGTATAAAATCATTAAATATACGATCATGAAAATTTGCTACTAGATGGCGCATAATCTCTTGTCGCAGCGTGTTTCTCGAAAGTTACCAAGATCTGACATTACATTTATACTAAAGTCAACACAATAAATGTTGAAATTCCACATTTAAAAATAATTTTAAAAACGTACAAATAATATTTCGTTTACAATTGTTCAAAAGCCAATGATTCAGAACATTGTTCCTAAAACATCTGATTCATTGTTATTTCGTTGAAATACCCTTATGCGTTAGTATTCTCGGAAGTAAATCGAATCTTCTCCCAGGAAAATAAAAACACTCGACGTTTGCACAAACTGCGGATACGCGAAAGTGAGCGTGATAACGCGTTAACTGCTTTTCGCCAGGGCGAACGTCTGAGATTCGCTGTCTCTCTTTATGGAGGTTGATTTCGTTGATTCTTTCGGTTGAATCCGAAGACGTATCGGCCCCGGGATTCGGGGTCGGGGCCATTTCGCGGTAGACTTCCTCCGAATCCAACTCACTTTGATGTTTATTTTCTCGAACCGTGGTACGTGCGAAGCTTTCTTCTAGACGATCCGTCGATTTCCTCTTCTTTCCTTATCGGCACTCCCACGCTGCGTTCTTTCCCTGAGCTTGCGCATTTTCCGCTTTGTATTCGCCCGAACTCGACAGTCACGCGAATCGTGGACGCGTAAAACGAAAATCAATGGCGAAGAATTAATTGCGTGAAACATCATGGCTTCAACGCGGGAGATGTTTTGAATTCGATGCTGCCCTTGTATACGGGTAACTTTACCCATCAAAGTTTTCGAAATTTCAAGCCGGAGGACGCAGCATCTGAAACGATAAAATTATTGAACTGGATCCATTCAGTGACAAAGTTGCTTGAACATATAAGTGGCATGAAATTATTTTCGTTAGTAAAGCTCGCAACGACATGTTCCGAAAGTTTGACTCTATCGTCGACTTTCCTGACGAGTTTGAACCTACGACAATAAAATTGTAATATGATAAAAAAATAACAGAAACATGCATGGATTAATCCAATTAAAATACGTATCTCATAAGCATTCATAATTTTCAATCCAATTTAAACTTAATCCAGCCAATGACACTTTGGACAAATACTTTTTACGCCATGTTAAATTTTATAGTCACCTCTCCGGATGAACCTAGCCGATAATAATTGTATCGTGCAGAACCGCCAATCGATCACACAGCAATGACAGGAGTCTTCAAGCCACCCTCAAAATATCGTGAACGACAAGGAGTCACAATTCCCGAATGATCCCACATGGGTCTGACGTGAATCTAATACAATCCAAATCCATGGGGAAGGGTAGCCATGAAACCGGAAAAACCAGGATGGCTTTACGGGTCCCTTGAGCTGAAATTTACTTTTGCAGATCCTCTGCTTTTCCTTATTGTAGTCGGCGTCACTGCTGTCTGTTTTCTTCAATTCTCGACATGAACGTATCCAAACCAATGACCTAATAACAAATTATCAAAAGCAATATCCTACCAATATCAAAGCCCAAAACTTACCTATGTTCATGAACAAAATATTGAGTCATCATAGTTCATGCATGGGTCACACTTCAAGACATTTAAGTCATCAAATCAAAGTCTATTATCTCACTTGGTTGATTGACCTTCTTCCGCCGCACTTGTCGGTTAAAGTACTTGGCGAGACCTGTAAATGCATCGAAAGTATTTTAATAGTAAAAGAAGAAATCTCAAGAATTCTGATGAGTGAATTAACTTTATGATAAGCCGTTTATGTTTCATATTCAAACAAATAAAGAACCATAGCAATGGGAAGTTTAAAAATCAATAGCAGTCTCCAGAGTTCTCAGAAGCCATCCAAATCCACCACATAGCACTGAGAAGGAGTTCGGACACACACACACACACACACACACACACACACATTTGTATATACCAAGAATCCGCCATGAGTTCTTACAAGTTTGCAGTAATCTCAAAATTACCGGAAAATCTCGAGAGAAATTTCCAGAATAGCGGAAGGAGTTGAAACGTCTTAAGTAGTTCTATATGATCAACTTGAATAAATTTATCGGCAATTTTTTATTTTACAGTTAAATAATCTGTCAGGAGTTCAGTGATGTTCTAAAATTCTTGAGACGTCCGGAAAGCTCTTGGGTGAAATTTTGGAAGTACCCGAAAAAGGTTTCGACTCGATTAACCGCACTTTTCATCGAGAGTAATAAAATTCTCAAGTCGACGAGAGATTCAATTGCATTTTTCGCCGATGTGACTTTCTCTTTCGAAAATATTTTTCCAGATTTACTGTAGAATTCGGTTTTCCCTTACACGCCGTTCAGAGATATTCGTCGCGAAAATGTGATTTCAGGCACCTCGCTTTTGAGAATGTCCTCCTGCCATTCTCACATTTCACTCTTATTTCGCTAAGAAATCAAATCTCAGAATAGCATCCGTGAAAACGGGACTTTTCCGCATTCGACGACATTTTGTCTATCTACGGGAAAGCAATATTTGATTTCTGTCATACACAGACTCGTTGCCGCCCGTAGTCCTTTCGTCAAGGGCCACGTACGATATTGCTCCCTGATTCGTCAACCTGCCGATGGCATTTGACTGCAGGGAACCGTTTGCATTCGAGGCAACGAAAGCTGTTGGCTTTCGAGATGGCTTTCTGTGTTTAATTCGAAAAGAGACTTACATACTTGGAATTTCCTCGTGATATGGAGTTCCTTCGTTCCAACGTGAATCACAATAGCTACTTGTCTATTATGATTTAGCATGCTTGAAACAAAGGAGTTATCTGTCGAAATAAAATCTTAATGTAAGAATTCCTTTGAATTGTAACAGTAGAAATCATGAGAAGATCAATAAATAACGGAAGGAGTCGTTTGAATTGTAATGGAAGAACTCCCCTATAAAGTAACAATACAAATGTCCCGAACTATGGTCAGACAAGTCTTTTGAATATTAATCAATACAGTAATCTGAATTGTAATGCAACTGGTCTCCTGAAGAGTAACTATAAACAGATCCCATGAATAACTTTAATTACTCCCAGCGGAAAATTCCAATGTAGGATCCATCCAAAAGCTGGCGCCTTGGGTCGAAATTGCCTATAAAGGAAAATAACACTCTCTGAAAAACGGAGACCGAGTCTTCTTTTCCCAGTTGGGTCCCTTTTTCGTCTGTATTTCACATCCATTTTTAGGTCAGTCTGTAGGAACACTTCGTTCATCATTCTTTATTCTTGTCCAACTATGTTTGTCACGTTTTCCCATTTGTTCGAAACGGTAGGCTATTCATACCATTTCATTAGCAATTTATTCATTGAACAATGTACTATGGCTATTGATCATATTGAATGAATATATCATTTAAAATAGGGAAATAATTTCAGTTTCCACTGTTTGCTGAAGACGTTCTGATAGATTGTATTTGTATATCGATCGCCTAATTCTTCCTAATTTCCTTGTCTTTTCTTTCAGCTGTACTACGTAGTTTGATGTTTTTACACGGATACTCTTTCAAGGTTTTAACGTCGTCAATCGATTATTTAAAGCGATTTATTTTTACGTTAAAAACTTCTGAAATTGACACTGATGAAAAGATAGTGATTAACTTTACAATCGTAAATTATCCTACAATTGTCTTTCTATAATCGTAAAAATATTATCTTATTTATTATCATAAGATTGTTTTCATTCAGTAATATTACCCTTTAAAGGTAGGTTTTAAACGGAGAAAATCCACCGAATTTCAAAACTCTATGTCCGAACGACGCTTTCGGTGGTTTTCCGTTTTGTCTCTGATATCTCTTCCCCCATCGAGGATAAAACGGGACGAGGTAGAGCACGCCGAGCGCAAAGCACCTTGTTTTACAGAGTTACGCGTGGGTCGATTACAATTAATCACGGTAAAACTGGAGTCGGGCAATTATCCCGATAAAGCTAACGATAAAAAAAAACCATCATCATCTGGCCTGTAAAGCTGGCTCTGGCTCACAGTAGAAGCTTCAAGATATCCTTCATCGTCTGACCACCGAGTCCCAGTGTGCTGGAAATAATTTTACCGTCATTTTTGTAATTCCCATGAAAAGTAAATTATAATTTACAATGAATCCATTGTCATTCTTAGCAGATATTTTGACATACTCCTCACTTGTTCGAGATCGTATTGACTCACTATAGTTGCGTAATGTATACTATTGCTTTTTTAAAAGCGAATTGTGCTGGATGTAAAACACGAGCATATTTCTAAAGATCGCATTTTCATACTTTACGACATTTGACCCTTTTAAATTTCTAGAAAATATTCGTCTTTATTTGCGACCCTGTGTAAATAATGCATGCATATAGAAGCGCATCGTTTTTACTTTCAAGTTCGAACTAGGTCGAGCGAAGCGCAAAAGTATAAAGACTACAAATATCAAAAGGTCGTTATCGAAAGATCGTTTTTCTTTGATTTCCGAGGAAAAGTACTGAAAATCTATTTCCTTTGTCTCATTGATATTGAAAAAAGATTTATCATTAAACAGCAATTGCTTTTACGCTCAAAATGTTCGAAACATTCAACCGAAGGAACAATGTTCCAAATACCATTTGTTATTCAGACACTTTTGGCATATATGTTTATTTCATAATCGATTCTGGAAAACTTAAATGGATAATCTAACTTGGAATTCAACTTGATGCTTTTATACGGCAGTAATGTTATATCCAGTGTTTTACATTAAGAAATTTATTTAATGACACGTTTTAATAGCAACTCCTTAATCGGAAACAAAAAGCCAATATAAAGTATTCATTGTCAACGGGCTTGTGTGCAGAAATAACGGGAATAAATGATACTAAATGTTTTATCGTACGTACTAATTTTTCCGGTATACGTCGCTTCGTCGGAATGATCATTAACTATCGTTCCGCCATGGGGAACAATAACGATGATTTTCCTGTGCCCTCGATAGTTACCTTCGGCGCTGATTTAACTTTGCCATTCTTTGGCAGATTTCGCCTGATTCGAAATGTTCATTAATCTATTTCCTTTGATATAATTAGGTATAATTCTTAACTTACTATCGCAATCTGACTTTAACGACATGTCGTTACCATGTGACGATTTCAAAAGAGTCAAATAGAAGATTTTTTCACTGGACTTTGATGCTTGGCTGATGCCAGACTTTTCTGGATCCTCATTCTTATGCTGATCGTATTGTAAAGGAAAAAATTAATATTGCTTTTATGTACCTTATCGTAGGATCAGTAGGATTGCTTATCGTAGGATCATTTGTCATACTTGAGATAGAACTCCTAAATCGTCCTGTCAGTATTTTTACAATATCAACAGCTAATAGGTTGTAATGATTGTCTAGAAGCACTGTATAAAGGTTGTTTGATACTGGACCCGTCTACTTCACTTTCATGGGTACCTCCGATAATACTACACCTTCCAGGACATTTTCTATGATGTCATGATGTCCCCGAAGTTGAAGTCTTCCGGAAGATGAAGTGTCCTGGAATGTGAAGTATCCTGGAAGCTGAAGTATCCCGGAAGATGAAATTTCCGAAAAGTGAAAGTTCTTTTTCCCATTATAATAACTTTTAAGATGAAGAAATTACTTCAGAATAGATTTTTGAACCTTTTTAAGACAAAAGAGCGAAACTCATTCCAGTGGTGCAAGAAGGACAGGACATGGTGCTACATCAATGAGTGGTAGGGCAGTATAAATCACAAATAGAGGCTTTTAACTGCCTGCAGTTGAAGATCTTCTATGTTTACATCTATATATATTCTTCTTTCTTTTAGAAACAACTATTCTTCTTGGTACAATGTTACCAATTGCTGTAATGACGGAACATGTCCCAAGTTAATCTTGCCACGAGTACAAAGGATTTTTCCATGTATACTTTCAATATCCTAGTCAAATATAAGCCAAGATCTCATCAGACATCATCGAAGGTGCCTAGATCAAAACAGCAGCTTCCATGAATTTTTGTAAACAAGATCGAAATTAGACATATTCATCAGATTTCAATCTGTACCTAGTACATTCTCAATTTAGTCCTCAAATTGCAAATTGTCATTAGATATTATTTTTCACGAATTATTATCAGTTCCAGACATCAATTTAATGAAATCATCAAATAAAAGATAATAAAATTAGAAACGCATTATATTGAAGTTTAAAAAGCATCACTATCTTCTTGTTACGGGGAGAAGTAAGTTTTAATGCAGTGAAGCGTCTTTACGAGAGTCATGGAGATAAAAAGTAATAAGGCAGTAATTATAACGTGAAATAATTAAAAATCAGAAGATTCAGTTATCCAGCAATATACAGCTACGTATTTCCCGGCTGCGTTAAGTGTTCTTACCAGGGAGCTGGTCGGGAGCGAGCGTGGATGTTCGCTTATTCTGCAGAATCTACTCTCATCTCTTTTCTTCAAAGTTCTATCTTTTAAGCTATATTTCCATCCGACTACGATTTTCTCTTCATTCAGGTATTTCTAAGGCCGTTATCGGGAGCGCTCGATCCGCAACTGCATCGATGTAGACTCGAATAACCTGAAATTTATAACCTGGAAAATTACACATGCTGCGTTATCGAACTGAAGATAGGTACGAGGAGAAAACTAATTTTCTCCCGTTGCTTGGATTTTACATGGAATTTTAGAAAATTTTAAATTTGAATTTTTTAAAAGTATATCACAAGAATGTAGCTACGTCTGCATCGAGTTGTCAATATTGCGTTTAGAATTGAAAAGGTTTAAATGAGTTTATTCTTTTCATTTATGGATTGTTCAAAATGGTTGCAGTGCAGTTCAGTGCAGCATATGCAAAACATCACAACTCCAACGTGCAGTTGACACAAACAAACGGCCGTGAATTTTAATTGATAATTGTAACTAAAGATGGTTTGCAATTGTTGCAGTGCAGTTAGGTGTGAACGAAGCGAAGCGAGATAGAATCCCTCGCGTGATTGGATTATCCACAGTGCATTGCTCTTTACGATATACCAGACCCTTTGTCAATTTGTCCTTAAGAGCCCATGCATAACTACTAGTGTAGGGTAATGTCCCGCGTCAGTATGCAGTGTATTGCATTGTAATCTGCAGTCGCAATGCTCCATTAATATTTGTTTTTCCCACTGAACAAATGACGGATTGTTCAAAATGGCTGCAATATGCCAGGTGCGATTATTGCGATACGATGCCACATGGAGTCCTACTAAATCCCATGGATTAGCCGCACTGCATCGCACATCCATTGTGGACTTCTTCATAAGGGACTATACAGAACATCACAATTATAACCTACAGTAGTTGTAATCCAGTAATATGTATTACGTCAAAATTGATTGGAAATTGTAGTCGACAGAGCAAAAGTGATCCGACAACTCCTGCATCCTACTTTGATCCCACTGTAAAAGATCCTCTCTATAAAGCTTTTACTACAATTATATTATTAATAAATTTCGATCGACATCATGGTCTTGCATGACAGTGATATCCATTTTCAATCTGGAAGTAGCTATCATAGCTACGTGCAACTCAATGTGCTGACAGTTCAACGTTCGATATTTTACTTTCTCGACATTTGACCTTCCGGGCACTTCACCTTCCACAATACTACGCAGGATACTTCCCAGGATCCCAGGACTGGTGGTCCACAAATAGGGAGTAGCAAAATCGGAAGGTAAAGTGTCCTGGAAGGTAAATGACAAAAGATGAAATGGCGGAAGGTAAAATGAACCATACAGTAGTCGTAGTCTTTTTCAGTAATGTCTTCTTCAATAATGGTCCTCAATGGATGTTAAGTATATGCAGTAATTCCAAACACGTATGCTGTATAAAAACCCTTGTACCATTTGCCACGCATACAATGAATACTTTCTAACAGTATCCCGACATTCGATCTAATTCGCGACTTTTTGCGACGTTTCGCGTCAAGTCAAAAAAAAAAAAACATTCAAATCTTTTTATAGCACGGCGCGTCGTTAATTTTGCGCGCCAGAAACGGAAATGAAAGTGGATCCTGATTGCCACGAAGCTTTCTACCGGAAACGCCGACTTCTTTGCCGTAAGGAATGTGGTGAAAAAGATTTTTCTTTTGAACTGTTTCCTTTTTTCCATTTTTTTTTTTCCTTTTTGCCCATTCGCTCTCTCCCCTGCTACGACGAGTACGGGACGTCGAGTCGGGGGTGCGAGGTTGAGATGGAATTCATTTCCCTAATGGAGGAAGGAATATCGCGTCTAACGACTCCGGTAACTAAACAACCCCTCGTCTTCGACGCGCGCCACCCTATATATACATGTATGTATATATATATATATATCGAGCGCGGAAACGGTTTTCCCAACAGTTCTCGTATCACGCTCGGTCGATACTGTAGATGCCTGTCATGGTGGGGAAACTCGAATGGAGCATAGAGCACGCGCGACGGTCGGTCGTTAAAATTTATGGAATTTCCATCGGACTCAAAAGGTTGCGTAGCACCAGTCGAAGCGTCGGGCGTTATGTAGCGACTCAACATGCATGCGACTTTTATACACCAAAAATCCAATGAAACATTTCATGCCGCCATTTTGCTAAGAATAAAAGCATGCCTGTCATCAATAAGGCCAACGAGATTCCGACGATATTTCACATTCCAGGAGGATGTCGTTTACATATTTCATAGTTCATGAATTCCATTCGTACGCTAATTAGTTTGTTCCAACGACGTTATTCGAATTTCAAATATTTGTTCTCATCTAAATTGAGAATTAAAGTTTTAAAATGAATTTATGTTTAAACATCCTAGGAAACCAGTCTAGGATGAGGACCATTCGTTAAGTCCAGAACTTGGCTAGGTCCCGCGATTCGATGAGATTTTCTTTTTATTTTCGTCTGGTCCAAAAAAAATCTCTGTCGTAACTTATTATTTTTTGATAAATACCAATCAATATCATTAATCCAAACTGCTACTTAATTTGTACTAATTAACTTTTTTTTTTCAATTTCTGCAAAAATTCATTGCCTACTGGTAGAGATAGTTGATGGCATTGTCGAGACAGAATTTAAACTCTGCTTAATCTATTTTAATTTCCGCTTAAATCTGGGATAATAGCTCGTGCTCAAATAGAGAAAGTAATTCCATTCTACAAACTAGGCCTTGTTAAAACGAAATAATACAATACTTGCTAGGCTGATTAAAACTTTTTTTGGTTTTATGTACTTTGTTTCCCATGTTTTATGCTTGTTCATTATGACCAGAAATTGATTAATCGTGCCAATTGTGTAACAGTTTAACCGCACGCAGCTAAAGTTTATTCAAACGAACATTTTTGTACAAAGGAATCAAAATAATCTTACAAAATCACTTAAATTTGAATTGTATATTTTTATAAAAATAGAATACCCATTTTTTTAAAGTAACAGATCATGAAAGGCACTATAATTAAACGGAGTGGAAACATCATTGATACACGTAAAGAAAAACTTTTAAAAACATTAGGAACAATGAAGCGACGTTTTTTCTTGAATATTTTAAACTGTCGGGAAATTAATTAAAAATGATGAACACTTAAAAAATTAAGGGCGTAATTAGTGGCATAAAGGCCAGAACTTAATTTGCGATTTTGCATAACTACAAAATGTACGTTACATTTTCTCTCCGTCCACGAAACTCATTTTCTCCCTAGTTTTACGGATTAAAAACGAATCCGAATAAAATGAAATTAATACAGGGCGGAAACTATTTCCATCCTTTTACGTTGAATATTTTCATACTTTTCTGCTGAAAGGTTTTTTTTTTTTTTTAATCTGGCTGCCGTTACATTTAGCAATAGATAACTGTACTTTTTTAGATTAAATTGATGATATATTCTATTTTTCGATCATTTACTTTTCGAATGTGCAGTCAGGGTTTTGGAATGTCTATTGTTATAAAATCCGTGGAGGAAGTAATACTCACTGAGTTGTAAAGGAAATAATTATGCCTATATATACTGGTTGAAAAAGTCTATAGGAACTTGAACCCCGTTCGTAATATTCATTACCGTCTGCAGTACCAAAATTTTGACTGAAAATATTTTTATAATATTCTTGGATGTTATCTATTTTTAGTATCTCAGTAAAATAACGAACTGTTCGTTACCATCGTGAAGTTTGACGCAATTATTTCTAGCAGAAACTTATGTACAACAAATATGTTATGAATGAATATTTAAGTAAGCTACTGCATATGCCAATTAGCACCATCTCACAGAACTGTAGTAAAACACTTCACCTTTCATCTTCATCCATTTTATCTTTCCCCTTATTATACAGCTTTATTCCGCTTTCCTCTATCTAAATATTTCACCCTCCGTCATTTCACATTTTTGAATATTTCAACTTCCCGACAATTTACCTTTTGTGACACTTCACATTCCAGGACATTTCATACTCTGACATTATACCTTCCAGGATCCATCATCTTCTAGGACCCGATACCTTTCAGGACACTTTATCCTTCAGGACACTTCATATTCCAGTGCATATTGTGAAACGCCGGAAGCGTTCTGGAAAGTGAAATACCCCGAATGTGAAATGGCAGAAAGTGGAATGGCAGAAGGTGACATGGAGGAAGATGAAATCTTTCCGTTAAGCCATCGTCATTCTTTACCAATCGATGTCTGTCATTAATGGATTAAAACATCAAGTTCAACCTTTGCCAAGTACTCGGAAAATTCCATGTCATCAAAGATGATTTCCATTCGAGATGGAAGTCTAATTTGAAGATAAGCCGTTAAAAATTATCTGGCTTACGAGTGCTTTGATAGTTTTGTAGTTTGTACTATAATAGGACGCCAAAGATCTACAGCATCGTCATTAGCAATATATTATAATGGCCTCTGAGTGATTTAGATAATGCATCTTAGCAGTCTGCTAAAGCCTTCGAATTATGTTATCGATTAGTCTCTATGCAGATAGGTATTATCAGACTTCATAAGATTAATCGTGTCTGGTCCTGTTTAAAAAATCAATGAGATGAATGAGATTCAGTTTGATTCAGTTTGGAATTAAAAAAAAAGTTCAGAAGCGAATGGTAATTTTATTTTATTCCATTAGGTTAAAACAGCAATCCATGACCCATCACTTCGCCGAAAAGGTTGAAATCTGCATCCCGTAAATTTTCTGCACGTGTCCCACACAACATTTGGTTAATCCAACCAAATATTTGTTCGATCCAAGTTCAGTAAATATGAGCACGTTCGCGATAGGACTACTAATTGCAGAATCATCCCGCGAATTCGTTCTCGTGTTGAGGGGCTGTTACGCACGTTTTTGCATTAATTAACTTGATCAACGTAGGAAATTAATGCGCCCGGCAGTCGTCGCGTATCCGAGCTCGAGAGGAAGGGCCTTGGCGTTACTCTCCGAGCTCCGAATTATGACCAACACCGTGACCACCGTTGTAAGAGAGGCAGATGCGGAAATATTATTTATCACCGCTCTCAACCGCGTTATCCAACCAGCGGCAGGAAGCGGCTTCGCATTTCCCGTAACACGTCGCATTTAATTGCGTCATTCCATCCGATGTTCGGATGGCGTACTCGTTTCCATACCACGAGTGACTACTTGTCGCTGTAATTACAACGGACAATATCTTTCAACAACTTCGCTCTTTTACAACACTTTAATCGGATCCTCCCATCGGGACGAGTTACTCTAACCGTATTATGATGAATTCGAATGAACTCTTTGCTTTTAGTCTGCGGACTATACTTGTAGCGTCGTTACGTCGTACAAGTCGATCGAAGTCCATACAATACCAAAAGCAGTCCGATGACAATTGGTCCGTATTTTTCCGAGAGTCCTCGACATGCGCCGAATCGCTCTGAACACCATTCTTCATACTTAGATCTAGATACCCTACTAATCGCATCCGACATTTTGGCAATTGTACCCGTTTCGTTGTATCAGGGTTCCAAGACTGCAGAATTTGAAATGATAATGGGAGAAGCTTGTTTAGGCATTGAAATAGGATAACTTTGACGCAGTTGTCATTCTTAGTGCGTCTATCCAGACCAATTTCCTTTCTCCCTAACACAGGCCTCTTACGTCGCCGAACTTCAATTATGATTAGCTGACTTGAATAGCGATTAAAAATACTGTGAGCATGCGCGAACTGGTCGAATATTCCTTTGTTGGGGGTAGAGAGATATCATTGGTTTGGACAGGAAATCGCCATGTTGTAAAAATGTACAGTGCATTTGGGCAGTTCATTAATTCCAGTTAGTCCAGTCTGTTGTCTATCTTCATTCGTCACCATTAGGGTGTATTGAAGGCAATTCACTAGCAACGTCTATTAACAGGGGTACGATCGTCCGGCTAGCTCGGAAACGGCCTCATTTCGCGCAGTTATAAAAGTGCATTAATTGCGGGGTCAATCAATTTTTGAGAGAAACTCAAGGCCCTTTCTTGATAGATGCAATTTTCTAAAGTGGTAGCGGTTTAATGTCTCGTGCTCTCCGCTATTATCCGTTGTTACCGCCCCGCCAGGAAGTAAACAGGCAATTTGCGGACCGAGTATAAACCAAAAGGGTCGGAAGGACTGCTACAAGGGAAGCAAGTGGTGTAAATGCTAACCCTGGCGGGATCATCGTTGAAGTGGCTAGAGTTGACGCGGGGTGAACCATTTAAAAATGATATGACATAAGTACCTTCAAAGCACCGATTGCCTTGTGAAAGTTTTTTTCATCCAAACCGGTGTGATCGATAATATGTGCATAATTTTGAATCATTGCTAAAAAACTATTTCATTTGAAGTACTCCTCTAACATCGCATGACTTATGTCTTTAATCATTGTCCATAAAAACAAGCTTTATCAAGGTGGATTTCTTATCCGTCGAATTTCTCAATTGTTTTTGAACTGGTATTCATTGACAATCCCAAACCATTCCCAACTAGACTCAAGACTAATGCAACCTGCCATAGGACCATATTGATGAGATCCTCTTATCATTTTATGATTGGTCTACGCAATTTCCGAGGAGGCCTAGTGTTACGACGATATGTCGTATTTCATTCTGCAGATCTGCTTTACAGAAGTACTCACTGATAATAATACCTCGCAGAAATGTTCCCTATTCTCTTCTGACTGCACAGAGTAGCTTCATACAGTATTCATCCTATTGTGGAATATGGTCCTGTATTTTGTCAGAATGTGAATCGATTTCCCTTCCTCCGGCTCGCAGTATCTACGTATGTTACTATCTCAGTCCCACTGTGAATCCGTGACCACGGATATCATTACGGAATGTTAAAACTCTCATTATAACTCGAACATTAAATCTATCAAGATTGAATAGTCTACGTCCACGAGTTTACATTATGAATGCTTTCTGGTGCAACTAATCAGTTTTTCCGTCTTGACAACTGGCTGAGGTCCAACAAAAGACGTTCTCGTTTTCCCATTTCTAGTGGTTTCTGCGTGACCGTTGATCCATTGTAGAGTTCCTCCAATTTAATACTAGCTCATATCTAATAACTGATGCTGACCCATTCAACGTGATTTAAACGTTCCATTTTTAGGTATTTTGTACCCAAGCATTATAGTTCAGTCCATAAAAGTGAATACATTTCTTGAAATTCAGCTCATGGATCTTTTTGAGACGCTGCCAATTACTGATTAGCCAAAAAGAACCGAATTTTTCATCGACCAAGGACGTCTTTTTGTCGTTTGTCGACGCTAACTCGTACAAGTCGTACTCCTCGACCTCGGCAATTTTTGATGCAGAGTCATGGAATAAAATCGAAGAAAGGGGGAAAATGTTAGCTCGGTACGTAAATTGGATCCGCCCACCGTTCTCCGACCTGAGATTGACGAGCGTGTCTGCCTCAGCCATGGAGATCCCGGCTGCGTTGGAGATATTGCAAGCTAGCTTAGAACTCCACGCAGTGCGGTACCAGCATACAGCACAAACCGAAAAAAGAACACCCTTTTGAATGTTTCATTACAAAACTTGCGCATGCCGAGTACATACGCTCGTAATCTAGGCTGGGGTAAAAAGGCAGCCTTTACACTTTGACGAATCGATAAACTATATAACCGCCTTTGCTTCGTGTCTCGAATACCAATAAGATGATTGTAGACGACAAGCCGATATTTTCGCGAATTTATGATTTCACGTCGAGGCAGCACTTTTTATTGTTAAATTTCACAGTAGTCTCATCTTAGGATGTCTAGAAGCTCTATCTTAATTGAATACACAATCCATTAAGTCCTAAACGGATATTTTTCTAGACTACTTCATCATTTCATATATCAAATGATTGAATGTTCATCATGATCCATCATATAAGGATTTTCAAAAAATCTACCGCCGGAAACCTTTGACAAAATTACTTCATATCCTTTTTTTTTTTAATGGTGCTTCCTTACACAACTGGGCTAAAGTTTTCTTTGCAAAGTACAAACCTTCGTTTGTTTTGAAATTCCGAGTGGAATTGTTTATCGCGACGTTGAGCAATACTGACGAGTTCACAATAGGCACAAACCAAAAAGTTTAAATAAACAAATTTTCCAACTTTAAAATATACAATAATTTAGCTCTGAGTAACCGTCAACCGTAACTTTTGTAATGATTGGGGGACTTGGGAATCAACTAAATTTATAAACTGAATCTCAAATTCCCAAATCTAATTAATTTTATTTATTCTTACAAGAAATCAGTG
>JAPYZR010000273.1:0-37799 GCA_030522945.1 Trichopria nigra | reverse complement strand
ATTTGGAGGATGATTTTTTAAATGGGAATTTGGGAATTTAAGGGTAAAAATCTTTTTATTTCATAAGTCTCATTAAGATAATAACATATTCTTCACAATCTTAGTAAATAAATAAAGGACGTTTTATTGCGGGTACCCGGGTAAGAAAATTGCGGCAGGACGCCGCCGGGAGTTATGAAGTTGTAAAAGGAGAAAAAAGAGGCTAGCAATCGAGGTTTTAGTACCGACTTCGTTCAGTAATAAAGCAGGGGCGAAGGAGATGCTGTCGTGCCAAACTCAACCGTTTTCTGTCGAAGTACCCTGGGCCGGGCGGCAAAGCCCTATGCCGCCCTTCGACAGTAGACTGTCTTAAATATCGCCAAAGGGTTCTCAAATACGTCTCAAATTAAGGCGGCTTTGTGTCGAATTTATTTTTCGCAAAACTCGCAAGGGATACGACCTCAGAAGATCGCAAACGAGAAATTCGTGACGTCTATCGATTCTGTAGACGAAATGGAGGACGAGGAATGTTGAACCATACACCATATGCAGTTGCGAGAAAGCGTTCATAAAGACATCATACATAAGAAGCGAATAGGCATGAAAAGTCCCTTCACTGAACACCGTGACAGAGCGTTCTGCTCTTAGCATTTTAGACCGATACGTCAATTTAGAAAACTGATTTATTGATAGAGGAATGTCGAGCAATTTACTGTTTCGTCCGTCAAATCCTTGAACGACGTCTGGGTTGCGATACATACTGACAAACATGGAAATGATTATAGGTGGGAACAGTGATTTTTGCTTGAAATCATTTATTAAACATCCTATGTGATAAAAGAAAAACGGTTTCTATAATGAGTAAACATGGTTCGACAATAATTTCACGCCAAGATATATAAAAAGATTCCTCTTTTAGAACGATAAATACGTGGAACGCGCTTCCCGATCATTCTAACAATTATAAAATATTTTTTGACTACACATTAATGCAATGTAACGTTATCTGCCTATTAATCTACAAAAACTGGTTTCAATATTGTTTTTTTGAAAAACCCTAAAGTATGTACATCACGAATAAACATACTGACACTTTTCTCATAATTTAGAAATATTCCAAACTTTAAATGTGACGATTACTTAAGTCATTAAGTAAATTTACGCATTTAATTAACTAAAATCCATTATTACAACTTCTTTTTTGTAATGATCATTACATATTTTTACTTGTAATTTGATACTTCGAAGGAACTTTGTGGTGCAGCCACGCAGAAAGATTCCGATATTAATATAATTGTAAAAATCTTCATGAACCTTCTTGCGTTGTTATATTTTTAATTAACCACTCTAATTGAATTTGTATCGTACCCGCTACCTAATTACGAACTAATTACAATTTAAATTTATAGCGTTTGTGTTCCGTTTTGAAACCGATGAGATTTAAATCAAATTTGAGCAAGTGCATTAGGAATTGTTTAGTATTCACGTATACCGCCAACGTACCAGTTCTAAGCCTGTTATAAAGCAAGGAAAAAACTAACGGTACACACATGCAATTGCACTCTGTCATTCTCGGAAACTTTTGCTGCATTTAATTTCATTATTGAAATCAAATCGATACAAACGAAGATACTCACTACTTGTATATTTTCTAATTTTGGTAAACAAGATTCGTTACGAGATTCTTCTAGGTCTATTCACATCTATTTGTCAATTTACACGTTCCTTCGTGAATGATGTGATGTTTGCAAATCATTTTTTATGAAATAAACAATACAAAAAAAATATACTTTTTTATTTCGATAAGATTTTTTCAGCATGGAAACTTCCATATCGACGACACCCACCCTGTACCAATAATAATAATAAAAACCAATAACAATATATATACATGGGTACACTTTTCGAATCCAGAGCTAAGTAGCACTCAAGGCAGCGGCCCATTGTACAATCAGTTCCCTCGATGCCTGCGGGAGTTGGTTTGATGGCCAAGCCAGAATTCGTTTCTCGCTTGTTTTTTTTTTCGATCCTAACCCACACCTTGAAATGCGATGTCGGAATATGGAGACTGCTCGCTATTCGACCTATAGAATTGAGTGCAGAATAGATTCAAATATTCAACTCGACCCCTGTGTCACAGACGAAACAGCAGTGTATACCTACACTAATAGTATTTCAAATTCAACTGTTTTTCTAGCAATCAGTTCGAATGAGTTCCAGAACATTTTCTAGATAAGAATGCCTTGTCTTATTTTATTTGATGCGTGTCTACCGTCACAATCCCAATTTCAATATGAGGGATGGAATTACAAATGCATAAATGTGCTAATGTGCTAAATGTGCTAATTCATAGAACTTAATTATAGATTGAAAAAAAAGAATACAATAGTAAGGTATGCATAAAATGTTTTCTTCTATATATTTGCCATATGAATAACAACTGTTAATTCAATAAAATGAATAACTGTGATATAATTGATGTCAAATAAATTATTGACATAAATTAATGATCATACCCTTGAATAACGTGTAAGAAACTGAAAAATTCTTTCAAATTCTATAAAGTTCCACATTATATTACATGTAAGAAACGTTAAAACTAATGGATCGTTTCATTTTCTCAAACAGCGATAAATTTGATATCCATACTTTAGAAACCGAGTTCGAACCGTAAAGAATTCTCTTGAATGTATTTTACCCCATGTTCAACTGACCACTTTGAAAACTTGAAAATATTTCTTCGGATTATTCCAGATGGAGCTGAAACTACTTCGCATTTTCTTTTAAAGGAAATCATATCACTTTTTCGAGATTAAACTCATAAAAGATTCATTGCTTATATATATAGAATAATTTTATTGAGAATAATTTTATGTGGTGTAAAACGTAGCTTAATAGACACGTAGTTAAGTCAGTTTTTTAGTTCAAGTAAAGTTATATTTGAAAAAACTAGTTTTAATAGAGTTTCATACATTTAGGGTATACATCGCCAAACAATGTTTGATTTCGATAATGTATTCCGTTTGTAAAAATGTTTATCTTCAAAATTAAGCGAGTCATTGCTAAAATGGATATTAAATAAAATGTTCAAATTTTATTTTCAAGAATTCTTTCGAGCAAATAACTGGGAAATGATAACTGTTCAAATCACGGGCGTGGATTATAATATTCTAGATAAATCACAGTTATTTAACTTTCTTAGATTACTTTTCATCTATAGCTTAAAAACTTTTCGATTCGCTGGTCGTGTCTTGTCGGTCCACTTTTAATCTACTACGTAGTAATTACCTTTCTCTGAGTTTACTTTAAAATTATCATAGTATGCAACCAGATTTCAATCCGTTGAAGGAATAACCACGTCGAAGGCTATATTTTTCCATGGAGATCATTTGTTGATAAAAAATCCCAACAACGACTGGCCTATTTGACTACAATGGACTCACTTTTTGCACCTCGCCTCATTTTTACTCCACCTCCTTTGCCGGTCGTTTTCTCTGGTGTATAAACACCCTTTCTCTCTTCACGTCTTCATTCTAGCCTTCTACTTCCATTCTTTGCTCAAGCTGCCGCCATGCGTTGGATAAGGAGATTCATTTCGTATTTATTAAATTTCATAAAGCATCCCCGTCAGACAACGGCTGTATTTTCCATTTTCTTGTCAGACGAGCGGTGTTAGCGACAAAGGCGGGAATAAAGAAAGCGCCGCAAGAGAGAGGGATAATAATACAGTGAGATAGAGATCCGGTAAAAAGATGGAAGGTGAGAAAGTGATAGAGAGAACGAAAGACAGGGGGTGGGAAACGATAAGAAGAGTGACAGACGGAGTGTGAAAGAAAGAGAAGGTAGTATAAGTATCGTAGGAAATGGAGAACGTAGATAACGAGTATTGCTCCAGACGTTGGAAGATGTTCTTTACAGGAAGGACAAGAATTCCATCACACTCTCGCGCGAGGCGTTACCGCCTGCTTCAGATTTGGAGGTTCTTTATTTTACACATACACATAATTCACGCAAGCATGCACTCACAACGACAACGAATCTTTTACTCCGCCGTACAAATATACGCGCAATTGGCCAGGAAGTCGCTTTGAAGAATTTTATACGCACACTTTCTCGTTACATTTTGTAACGAGAGAAATGAAAATTAAAATCTACTTAGGTGTGGCATAATACTGCAATTTGTTTCATAGAAGACAATTTTCAAGAGTTTAGCAATGCGATTATGTCTATTTAAAAGAGATTTGACTGGTACAGCGAGAAGATGTTATAGACTTAATTGTCATTGGCTAACAGGCAAGTCACGTAAGTTATTAGTATAGTTATTACAATAGAAGTGAATGCATGCTTACAGCTTTATCTAATAAAAACTAATATGCGGCTATTACCATCTTTATGAATTTCCTTTGCAATACTCTGGATTAATCATGAGAACTAAGAAATATAAGCAATAGGTTTCCCAAGGCCTATGCCATTCGTTATTTACAGCTAAATCTAGAACTATAAGTAACTTACCCAGATTACATACTCACAGAAAAGTTTCGGTAACGTTGCGCGGAAACCGTAAATGTCCTATACCTCAGAAGTATTTCATATATAACTTTTAATCTAAAATTCTCCTTTTTGATTTTGAAAAATCAAGTTGTAGAAAAAAAGTAGCTTGTGTCTTAAAAATGTGATTTACCTAACTTTATTGTAAAATTGAATTAAATGTTACATTTGAAACGAAGTTATTGAAACTTCTGTCTTACCAAATGTTTAGCGGGTACATGATTTCACTTCTCGTATGTAAACTGAACGTGAAAGTCCGGAGCAGATTCGATTCATTCCCTTCTAGATTTTAGTATCGTCCCTTTGTGATAACCCTCCGGAAAATAACGAAAATTTTCCCATATCACATTTGCAAGAGCATGATAAAGGATAAAATTACAAATTCATAATTTCTAACAGAAAAATAAGAAAACAATATTTTTGAAATTTGTATACTTAGATGATTCTACCATGACATTCAGAACTGTCCAAATTATCGAGTTATACCGACGAATTCATGTACATTGATATGTATCCAATTTCCAGTTAGTAAATTAACGAACCCAGTTTACAAGATACCAAGTTGTAATTCGAGGTATAAGAATATAACCTTTTCAGTTTTAGAACAATTCTTTGTGAATAAAATTTATTCTATTGTAACTTTTATAAACATTATTTGAACTGAAGGTAAATAAAATTAAAATGTATTTTCTGTTTCAAAGTTGCATCATTGGCGATTCTTTCACGAATTAAGATATAGATATGTCCCCGATAGTATGAAAATTTAACCAAATTTTACTGGAAACCATTTAAAAACATTTTTTTTCCAAAGCCGAAATGCAACAAGACGATGGAATATTTTCGATTATTCAGAATCTCAATTGATAAACTAAAATGTTTGAAATATCGAATCATAAAAAACCTCAAATTAGAATCAGGAAATTCCGAGATATCAGAATATAGAATTGAAAACCGACTATTGCAAGAGGCTGCAATAACGAACTAAGTAACCGTATCATGATTGAATCAATAACCGCGCTTTTCGAGTGTGCCACATTACGGTCAATATTCAATATTGAAAAGCACGCAATTTCCCGGTCTTATGCCAGTGTTATTCGAGTGCTAAAGGGCTTCGTAAATTGCAGGACTGTGCCAAATATTCCTCCTCTAAATACAAACAGTATCTTCAAACGAGGTGACATCTAATGCTAGTTTAGATAAATCTAAATATTTCAGTTTTCTCATTAAAGCGAAAAACCTACTAAAATTCATAGAAGATATTCAATTCCTTGCACTTCTTTCTTAACTCGCTTTAGCGTTTCCATTCTTTGCACTGAGATATCAGTCAATAACCGGTTAATCATTCCTCCCACGGTGAATAATTTAACAGATAAAAATTGTTAGACGAAAACATTTTATCATTTAGAGATTATTTTTATAACGAAGTATATTGCTTTTTGAACGCGCAACCAAACCTTTATACTTGTACGAATCACGAAGCGACTGTTGGCATAGAGAGAATTTAAACCCGAAGAAGAGTTTCGTCCTCGCGTGTTGATGTAGAGAAAGGTAGTGCTCAATAGAGTACAAGCTGGCTTAGAGGCAAGCAGAAAGAACGGGAGAGAAGATGTCAAGGGAGAAGAAGCGATCGTACAGATAGTAACACAGATGAAAAGGTACTCGGTCGTATATGTAGAAAACGGGTTTAGGGTGGAGGGTTGGAGACTAACTGACTAAACTTTTCGCGGCCTAACTGGCAACTCTATTCCCGATCCCGGTCCCCAACTCACCCCTTTCTGCGTTCAGCGCACTGGCTCTACTCACCGCCAACGTTCCGGCAAGGATTTGTACGCTTTTAGCGGTAATCCCGCCGCCTCTAACCCTCGGCAATCCCGAATCACTGTTCAGCCTGCGACAAGCTTCTGCAAGGAGAGCCCTGTGTGTCACAGAGACAGAGAGAACCCAAAAGGGAACTAACGTTGTCGGCGCAGAAAGAGAAATGGCGGCGAGGAAGCGAGAGGGGATGCAGGAAGACAGGCATGAACTCGCGGATTAGTAAAACCGAGAATTAAATTTTAATTAAATTTCCTGCGCCTCCGCGCGCATTCCGCGTGGGCAAAGAACCGTTGCGCGTGTGGGGCCCGCATCTGTGGTGGCACCTGGCGGGACTTGCGAATCACATGGCTAACCATTTTTTTATTATTCAGGATTTTACCACTGATACCGTTTATGCCCGCAAAACCTGATGCAGCTAATTACTGAGGACGAAATAAGTGGCCGAAGCGTTCGAGAATCACTATTTTAGTCTTGGCGGAAATCATCCGTGAAAATTCGAAACGAGCGCGGATAAAAAGAAACCCAGGTAGATAACCATTAATTGCGGGCACGTATCTTGGAGAGCAATCAGATGAACGCCGACTACCGGTAGGAACAAATTCCGTCGAGTTGAGAATAGACGCGAAGCATTGTGTGAGGCCGACTGATGGCCCTTGATGAGGGAGATCCGCTTCCGCAACGTCCAACAAAGCTTTGTTCCAGCGGGAACGGGCAACATGGTTACCTCTCTTGAGATTTCTACGATGCGCGCCTCCAATTTCGATTTGAAATTTTGACACGTCGGGAGACGTAACGAGGATGTGTTACCTATGAGTTTTAAATTTAATCCTTGCGTGTATAATCGGGAGCTGTACAAGCTGGCTTTCTCGAAGTCTATTAAATCGACGTCTGAATATTTCATACACCAGTCATTTTGCTGCTAAAAAATTATTAATATATTAAGGGTATTTCGGATTCTGTCGGTGGAAATCCATTGTCGAGAATTTCAACCGCAATCAAGAAACTTGAGTTTTTAACGGATTGATTAAATAGTGCTTCTCTCGTTTCAATATCGGGGCAGAAGAAGATATGAAACTTCAAGTTGAATTATCGAATTCTTTCTATTTACGGTTTTACCTAAGCATGTTTATTCCTCTAGTTGCTTCTCTATAGCATTTAATAACATATTGAAAGTGTAAGGATTAAATTAGATTATGACGTGTACTGTGATATTAATTTATAATGTAGAGGTTCGCCACAAACTAACTGAAAAAAGGACTTACAGAATCTTCGAATATCATTTCAAATGTTCAAAATACGTTACATCTTACAAAAGTACACCGATGTTAGAATTTTTAAATTCAATACAAAGCATTTCCAATAGCGGTGTTCTGCCCTTTCATCTTAAATAAAAATAGAAAATGTTTATTTTACGAGCTGAAATGGCCATTTAAAAGAAATAAATTAATTAAGAAAAAAAAAAAAAAGATTATTCATCTCATTATGAAAAAAGTATTCCTACACGCATTAAACGTATAACCATGAGTAGGTAAAGCGGTAAATGGAAAGAATTAGATGGTTCAGCTTGAGGGTTCATATCTTCTTCTGTCCCGATATTGAAATGAGAAATGCTCTATTTTAACAATCCGCTAAAAACTCCCGTTTCTTGATTGCGTTTGAAATTATCGGCAATTGATTTCTGCGATAGAATCCGAAATAGCTTAATATGTAATATGAAAATATAAGCTTGAAGCACTTGAAAATAAACGAGTATTAATTTACCTAAAATCAGATGGTACATCCCAAGGGTAATCACAATCAGTAACTTACTGACAATCATGTTTACCTAAAACATCTTGTATGGAGAGGGTTCTCCCTTAGAAGACGTTGAACACTATTCGCAAATAATACCCACGCAGAAAGTTAGACAAAGAAACGATAGTATATCGCTAGAAGTAGACAAAGCAATTTTGAAAAGAGCAATAGTAAAATTAATACGCTAACGTAGATTGAACTCTAATATGCTAAATACTGTTAGTGCTAGAACAGTGTGGGGACTAAAAACGGTCATGACTTTTCCAAATATAAAATTGGCCCGCGAACGGTATTGAATTAAACTTTTAATACAATGAGCCAATATATTCACTGTCATAAAAAGTAAAGCTAGATTAAAATAATATGATAATGCACGATGGAAATACGTTGCAAGAATTTCGATGACCTGTACAGTATCAACAACAAAAAGCATTTCGTGGGAGATAGTCGGTGTATTGTGTTATCAGAGATGCGTGTCGAAATTCTATCAAAAGTGCACGTCGTGCGCACGGTGCATACGAAATTGCGAAAGCAAAATTAAATTTATGTAGCGTAAATAACATCCTGAACGCGGGCAATAGAATAGCTATGTTCGATGAGACAACGGAAGCGGCGATAACGCGCGATCAATCCGCATAGGACGCCGAACATTCTGCAGTCGATTCATCTGACGAGTTTTGAAGATAACACCGCGATGACTTCGTGCGACGGAAATTGAAAGTTCTAAGACGACAGGTGGTCATTTACCACGAGATAAATTCTTGATAAATTCCGTGATCGAGATTTACTCTTTTCGGATTTTCCTATCCTGCGTGATATTCTGCGCCATCCGTTCGCAGCCTTTAATGCTCCGGACGTCAGCGAATTTCTGCTGAACTTTCCAGAAATATGTGTAATATCACTGATAGCTCCACAATCTTCCAAGGACGTCATGCAAATCGAGAGCTCGTTTTTGTGCTTTAAAGTTTAAACCAAAAAAAAAAAAAAAAAAAAAATATACGAGCAAGACAAAAAAAAAGACTTTTCCAATTCTTCTGCAAGAGATTGGAAAGACTTGAATAACATCTTGGAAACATTTCGATATTATCTCACTTAATTATTAAATGGGCTTCGCCCCTGCGGCTTCTGGCCGCCAATCCCATATAATTTATATATGTATATACGCTTCACTTTGGTTCAAGGAAAAGATAATGTCTTTCACTATTTTGTCATAGTAGTTGATTTTCGCATATATACACACACACATATATATATACGTGTGCATTATGTTCTGAAACATAGAATTTGCTCGTAATTGAAAATGGGAGAATCGGAAATATCTCGACTTCTGATTGGCCAATTTAAAAAAAATAACCGAAGAAAATACCAAATTCCTTTGATATATTTCATTTAATAAAAGAAGCAAGATATATAACATTTTTTAAGGTTTTCTTATACAAGTCGTATATTAATTTTAATGAACTTCATTTTTTCGGCGTACAAGAGAACAGATTTTTATATCTATAATAATTTATAGAATATATAACAAAGAGCGACTTTTTCTTCTAAAGTACTAAAAATAATGTTAAATTATTTGTTAAAATGACAACATGTCCGTGACATTAAGGAATTTTCTGCGTACTATAAATTCATAAAAATGTTGCACAATATCTGCATAGTATAATAGCCTACTGTAATTAATCTCGGGTGGTCTTAAAATAAGGTTACCATCGTAAGTAAAAAAAATGTAATTAAAATTTGCTTATTACATATCAAAAGAGTTAATTAAGAAACTTTTAATCCTTCAGAAAGTCTCATTTTAATGTTCTTTTATACTTTAAATGAAAAAGCCAAATTTAATTTTTTATCGGTTTCAATATATATTCATAAAATGCACAAATCCTTTATATATGTTGTTACGGCATGGAAGTACAACACGAATTAGATTATTTCATCAAAAGAAAAAGTATTAATAACAGAGATAAATTTGGTAACCGTAGTTATCTTATCAATTGCTATCGTATATAATATTTTCAACTTTTTCTTAATAGAGCCAATAATTTCATAAAAACTTTACTTCATGGGTTCCTACGGCTTATTTCATCAACTTATAAACTTCATACAAGGGAAACTTTTACACGTCACGTACAGAACTTATTTTGTAATGTGTTTATGAATGACAAAAATGACCATAAAAACTTATTTTAAAAAAACGCAAAATTTATCAATTATTTATTTAAAAATTATTTAATATTAGAAAGGTCTTTATGTCAGTGGACGATGCATCGATTATTCGTGACTCTTTAATTTCTTTTCTCGTGCGTTCATTATACATTACTAGTAATTACTAAAGCTTAAGCTCCTAAATATAGTTTAGAAATGTAGTTATAAGATATAATTAATCGTGGTAAATTTACCATTTTAAATTTAACTCTTAAATTGCTCCTAAATTGGCGCATTCAGAAAAGTCTTTCAATTATTTTCTTTATGAATTGAAAATTTGTATAATCATTTGAAACAATTCATTTCTGTGTACCAAAATAATCACGACGTCATGTGTGTACTTTAGAAGCGAAAAATTATATATTAATTCTATTAAGAGGCGTATAAAGAATGTTTATACAAATTCTAAAAATCCATACTGCAAGTCTCTTTAACTTCTTCTTTGTTAAAACGATCAGAGATTCGGATGCCCATTTAACGACAATCAGCGCGACAGAAGCATCAGAAATGTCCGCTGATCGGCGGCATTCAGGAAACGTTTATCCCGAGTAACGACGGGTACACCGGCGTATAGTGATTATGACAGTTTAGCGCAAGGATAATAAGAAAAAGGAAACGAGGTCGCTTTGCACGCCACCTCACTTTTGTTGTCACGAAAGGGCAGAATCAGTAGGAGGATTTTTGCACTCGGTTGGCTCCTGTGATCAGCGAGTACATAACGGGGTACACATCATATACGTATATATATGCATACTATACGCGAATCGTACCTGCCGTAGTAGTGGCCCCGGATATCCGTCAAGTGATGACAGAAACGGAGACGATTATATCGATGATGCTAATCGACCGCACATCGTTTTCCGCACGACGCGACGCCCTTTTAACTCCAGAGCGCATCGTCACTTGTCGTGTCTTCGTAAAATTCCAATGGTTCATTGTTGTTGAATTTTTTTTTTTTTTCAACTTTTGTAATGGTTTTGTGAACTTTTATTTATTTTTTATTTTTATTATTTTATTTATATTTATTTAGTACTTTACTTTATCTGCATATGAAATATTCAATTACTTTAGTAATTTTATAGTCTCTATTTATTGAATGAATGTGAGTTTTAGGGAATTTTGCAAATTATTTCAACTTTCCAACTCTGCACTAAATTCAATTTACAAGACTATTGTCATACTAAGTTAACATAAATTATACAATACAATGTATTAAAGGAAATAATGAACGGTTTGATTGCTAATATTTCGTTTAACTTTTTTTAAATTAATTTTTCTTGTTAGATATAACAACACACGTAGTTCACTTCAATCGCTATAGATTGACAGCGTACGGCTCTGGGAGCCTCTATTGACAAGATTGGCGTCTTTAGCCGCGCGCTCAGTCATTGGACGCTTCAGGCAGCTAATTTAACAAACTTTATTGATCAAATAGTTGGTCATCTGTTTGATAAAGTTTCATCAATTCTATAAATTGAAAGCATTTTAGTCACATGCTATATATATAAATATATGGAATACACAATAATAATGTAATAATAAGTAAATAATAACAAAACAAAAATATTTTTTTGTACGATTCGTGTTTTCGTTTATTTAAGGTCGAATTGAAGTTGTGATTAAATATATCTATATTGTATATTCCTTAGTAAAAAATGACACCAGTTTCTGCCCAATTTTCTGGCCTCTATGTTAAAAGTAATGGAGTCCAGAAATAATTGCCAAAAAGTGGTCTTTTTTACTACTACGGTTGTTGGGGCTATAATTACATTGCAACATAGCCGACAAATTTCTAAAAAATTTTAGATTGATGGATTAACAATTGCCGAAAGTATTGATTTTTTAATAAACCACGCTGGGCCATCAACGACAGATCCGTGAGCACTAAATGCCATTGTTCTCCGCTTCGACCTTTTTGCTTTCTGTGATTCTGCTTTATGGAGTTTTTAAATATATTGATTTTTCAAGACTGCGTTTAATAATTTATTTTTAAGTTATATAAACAGTTTAAAAAAGAATACTGTTATTTACTTTTATTTTTTATTAAAATATCAAAAGGTTTTTACGATATTGTTGAATGGTATAGCATAGCAGTTTTTGTTTGATTTTCTTTTATATAACTATAAATTGCTTGAAGTTGATGCTACTATTGGCTCACTTAATCAATTTCATCTTTTATTTCACACGTGTTTCAGTAAATCATAAAATATATTCGTTTAATTAAAAGAAAATTTTACGTAATTTATTATTAACATATGTTTGAACCAATACTACCGTACGAATATAAATTGTCACAACAAATAAATGAATAAAGTCTCGGTTCCTTTATATCTTAGAGCTATATCTGTCATTACATTCAAATATTTTCCTTGCAAATGTTCACTCTCAAAACGTTTACAGAAATTGTATATTCCTTGTATATTCATAAGTAATACAGACAGCTTCTTTTTTTTTATAATGATTAATCGTATGCGATACAGATAAATAGAAATCATTGATTCGAGGAAAGTCCTTATTATCCAACAGACGTCATGAAATATTTATATTTATGAATGTAAAGTTATTTCGTGATAATGGCAGTAATATTAAGGTATTCATATTTTAAAGAGTAATGAAAACATTTTTCATTTGCGTAATTAATTACAGCACTCTTTTTGTTAGCAAGTCTTTAATTCAATATTTAAATTTTTCATAGATACGATAATATTTATTTAATATAGACATTTTTGAATAAACAGGAATACATAAATCCTTGGAACTGATTTCGAACTATGAGTTTATATGTCATAATATAATATAATAATATACATTTCATAAATAACTTTCGAATAATAATATGATTATGTTTAAAATAAATAAAAATACAATATACAAATATAAATTGGATTTAATTAATCCCAATGAATGCAGTGGAATGTGGTTGAATCAAAATTCGATTTTACTTGATCAGAGTTAGGATACACAGTGAGATTTAATAGATTTCATTAAATCCCGTGATGAGTTGGACCTCGATATATTATTTGACATTGATAATAATCAAGGGATAAAAATTAATAACATTTTTAGAGTATCGATGCGATACTTATGCATTTTATATTTGTATATTGTATTTTTTTATCATTTTTTTTTTGTGTTTTAATGCGTTACATACTTTACATCTTTTATTTTAGTCTATTAGTAAGTACAACAATCTATATATATATAAATAAAACAAAATTAATTTGTTCGACTGATCAAAAACCCTCGCGATATGGTAACTGGAAAAAGATGTTAATCAATAACGCATGTAATAAACAGGACATTCCAGAAACCATTCCCTACAAATATTCTACCATAAAATTATCATGCTTATTCTGTTTATTCGTCAAATTCAACTATTTATTTTTTCAAATTCATGACACACATCATTATATCGGTTAATTTCTTTTATTCGTTACAACGCTATCACAAAATAGGGAATGAACCACTCATGCGTTTTAGTAAACTTACATTGTAAAACTAAAAATTCATTAATTGCGGTAAAATTTGTACGTCATGTTAGTTATTTAGTGTGAAACAATAGCCTATTTTATTAAAACAACAAAAAAAAAAGAAAAAAAAAAGAAAAAATACAAAAAATATCGAGATTTAAAAATCTCTATCGGGAAACGTTTTTCATTTTATAAGTGCTAACATGGTACCTATTTTTACTGGCTTCAGAATTTATTTGCACGAAGTGATATTTTTCGATGGTAACAAAAGGGGAAAAAAGACGAAAAGAAAATGTTGACTTTGTTTACCGACGGACGTATGGTAGAATAACACGTATTGAACATTTGTCCGAGGATAGCGCAGCAGGAAGTCATAATAAAAATATATAAAAATTGAAAATAATATCGCCCCAAAAACGCACATATGAAAATATTTCGCGATTTAATAAATCTTTCAATACAATTCGTTACATTAAAAACAATTTTTGTGAACAATTATTTACGAGTTTAACAGTTGTTGAAGTGGCATTTCGCATATTTCTATTCTACTATTCTTATTTTTAATATTTTAACCTCCTCCCCTTACGATAACCAATTTACATTAAAAATAGCAGATTAAAATAGACGAAAATCCTCATAAAATATAATTGCATTATTGATATAATTTTACTCTGGGAGTTACATGAATTAATGGTATTCTCTCATCGGTTTATCTGAGAACGTAACAAATTCATTGCAAAGCGATTTCAAACGTTCTAACAAAAACACAGCGAACCTCTCTGAATTTCTAGTTACATTATTTTTGCGACTTTATTTTTATAAATTTTCTGATTGTTAAATGAGTTTGAAAGTATATTTTTGATAAAAGTAAATGTTCGTTTGTTTAATATACTGCCAATAAACAATGTTTTCAACATGTTCTATAATGGCACACGAATGAGGAAATATAACATGATCAATATAAGCGTATTAGTTTTATGGAGACGTAATTCGTTTCGTAAAAGTCTAAATTGTAACCCTATTATTTTTTTTTTTTTATTTTATAATTTTACCGATTGTGTTGATGAAAACATGCTTGCGAGATTGAGATTGAGATTGAGATTGAGATTTAAATTCAGAGGGAGAGAGAGAGAGAGAGAGAGAGAGAAAGAGAGGAAGTTTCTCTGCATTATTATTTTAAGAATACTTTGACATTCCAAATTACATTCTTTAGCTCTTATATGTTTTCGGCGATTTTCTTAAAACCTGTGCAATTTGCCCCTTTGCACATTATGCCGGGAAGGGACTCAAAATTGATTTAAAACTTTAACTCGTTGTCGTCTTCCTGATTCGCTTACCTACGTTTATGGGCACAAAGTAATCGCCAAGTAGCTGTCGCAGTTTCGAAGTTTAATTATTTAATCGAGGGCGTTATAAAGTAAATTGGAATTAGTCGGAAGATGAAAGCACGACTCGTGCACGAATGGCGGTGATGCCAATTCGTCTAATAGTCTGAGTTAACGGATGTCAAAAATTGAAATATCAATCTTTAAATGTTCATAGGCAGAATATACATATTGTCTGTGGATTAATACTGTTATTAATTTAAACGTGAACTAATTTTACATATTATATCATTACAGTTGCGAATGATAATTATAATTAATTCATAAATAAGTGAACTTATGTTAGATGTAGATTTGGCAATAATATTTATTGAATCTACATCAGATACAAAATATTCCAAATCACAATAAGATATATTTATTTTAAGACCGATGCGATTGTTGATCTATTCAAATTTAATTGGAATTGAATGAAATTTATAGACCTCGGGATTAACCGTATTTGATGTCGCAATCTCATTATTATATTAATAAAAATCTATATATTTTACGGGCGCTAAACGTATATCTTCAAGTAGCACATAAAAATTCAGTTCTACGTTATTTTGTATGGAAAATGTTCTTTCAAAGAGAATTATTTACCCATCACTAGTTCAAGTATAATTAACTGCTTAGAAGCGTATACAATAACGATTTAAAAGATCGTTTCTTCTACTCCGATAAGTTGAAGAATAAGGCGTTGATCGAGGGGATATCTCATCATCTGGATTGCCCGCCGATCGAGCGCGCGTGGAGGCGGAAGGAGATCTCGATGGAGCTGACGGACTAGTCGTAGCGGCACGAAGCTGCGGGCCGGCTAAATTGAAAGTATAAATTACAGATAAGAAACGACATGGCTCCTCGAGAAACTGAGAGAGGAGGATGGAAAGAGTAGCATTTTTCTCTACTTTTCCTTCTCTTTCTATCTCGCTGAGCCTGAGTGAAATAGGGAAAAGAGCGAGAGGATGAATCAGGGAGATAGAAAAAAGGCTGAGATCTTCCATGGGGGCGAAAGTGATAGAAAAGGAGAGAAACAGATGAAGCTGAAGCAGAGGAGTCAGTCGATCGGTTATGCCTTGCGCGTGATGCTCTTTCCGATCAGCCAGCTCTGCACTAACCATCTTGCCACCCTTCCGAACCTTTCCTATGCTCCCACCTAACGGTCCAAAAAGATCCTCGTACATCTCAGAGGATACGGATCCTCCTGGAACCATTCACTATCTATTCAAGACACGACTTCGATGTACCAACGCGAAAAATTTTCCCTAAAACTAATGAGAAAGTCGCCAAGTTTAATGTAATCTGGTGCAGCTGATACTTGCATATGCCATATGCATAATTCACATTAATTTTTATCTGGAGAATTTCAGGAATTTTCACGCATAAACGTGCAACTCACACTTTCAGCATATGCAGATTAAAATGGCTTACACATCGACGTATTTTATAGACGTTTTATTAGTTTTTATTTTTTATTTTTTATTTTTTATTTTTTTTTGCAAATGACTATCTGGACTAATAAGAAATTAATTCGGTTTCCGTCCATACTATTATAATGCTTGAGAGGAACAAGTTTTAATGAGGATGGAAGGATCTAAAATTCGCAAGTCAAAAGTAGATTAAATGAAGAGTGGATGAAGTTTTCGCACGTGCGTGGATTTGGGATTCTTCTACGTATACATTATTACCGAGGTTATACGACTGGCAAGAAACTCTGTTCCGATGGACAAAGACAAATAAATCAATTAGACCTAATCTTAACTCTAGGGAGAAAAAGAAAATTAAGATTTAGAGAAGGTAACGTGTAAAAAGCAATTCGTGGCTTTCCCTCGATTGCAAATCCAAATTAAGTCGACGAGTCACGAGCTTCCAACGCCGCGGTCAGGTGATGGAAATATCCGACCCTATTATCCCTCGCTCTTCGATGGAATACTTTTAGTCCCTTTATCAGTTAAAGTGAAAATTGGAGAACAACTCTTATTTCAACGTGATTTGAGGAAAATATGTAGAGCAGGTATTAAATTTCCTTGAATATAAATTTATCTACGAATTTTCAGAAATACTTACATCTAGAAAGTACCTTTCGTATTTTTTACATTATTTTGCAAATAAACAGTGTCAATACGAAGGTTTTTGAACAGTACCATCGGTAACACGAAGCCCTAAGCCAAATTAAAAATTAAAGTTTTTTTTTTAATCGATATACTGTACGAAGTATTTTTATAAGTAATGAAATCGGTTAAAAATTGAACGATTGTAAAACAATAAATTCATAAAACTAACTTAAATTTCATTTTTTCTGTCTTCTTTATCACAATAGAAATTGGTCATCGGCAGCATTGCATTGTGTAGAGGCTGGAAATGCATTGTTATGACAATGTATACATTAAACGTAATTACGAAGTTTATTTTTTAAATGCTCTCCATTTATAAATAAAAATACTATACTAATTATTGTACCGAATACCTACACTAACAACGAAGGTTTTCCTTTGTAAGTGTGACACTTGATATTTATAAAACATATGCCAAAGAACAATCTGAAAACAGGTTTTATAGTAAAAAGGCATCTCAACGGGAAATATAGGTATTATGAGTACATCAGTTCACGGAAAGTTTGGGAAGCTAAAAAATACCTTAATTTAGAGATTCACATGACATAACGTCTAAATTATCGCCAGAATCATCGCATCAGTTTGTTGATAAAATATTAAATGACGCTTATATATATTAGTTGTAAACGTGAAATGGCATTGGTATTACCTAACAACTGTAAACATCGAAATCACTATACTACTTGTATACCTGCACGCACGTGACTTGAATCCAAAAGTCACTAAAATTTTTAAAAATTCTTGGAAAAGCGTCATATAAAGTAGAAAATGAGACTAGTTTTTTGAGGCCATTTTTTCTGGGATCCATTACTTTTAGCACAGAGGCCAGATAAAAAGAGCAGATACTGGCGTCACTTTTCTACTATAGGGATAATAACTTTACTTTATTAATAATTAGTGTAATTTTCAATTCGTAGACAAATTTTTATTATGTCTTGCTGCTTTTTTTTAACAGTGTCTGTAACTAACATAGAATATAAAATTACTAACGCAAGTTTGAAGGTAATTTTGACATCTCTTCACTCACTTTTATCGTACTACGCATTATGAAATATGCCCTGACCGTATCGCTGTCGTTATTTGCGACGACCATGAGTATTCGGTCACTACATAAGGTTACGCCATGCAGAATTTGCGGAGATTTGAAAGTTTGTTTCCGAACTGGTCTTAGCTCGCGGCTATGTATAAAGTTCGAACAGATGGCAAAGTCAGAACGATCTCTACGAACTAATGAGTGCCAGACATTATATTCTGCAATTGGTCGAAATTTTGCAAATATTGATTTTACTGATCAAAAGCAGGAATAGAAAAATTTTCACACAAAACCACATGATAATTAAATTCTTTTTATTTAAATTTGCGTATTTATTTAAGACGTTTAAAAGCCTTGAAATATTGTTATAATATAAATTTTGTGTATTAAAATAAATAGGGAACAATGTAATTGAAACGTATAACATACCTTAAAAAATATTCTTCTAATTTCAATAAACAGGGCATTTCGTCAGTAGCCCACGGATCAGTTCAACTTTTATTTTAAATGTACAATACAATTATTATTTGAAGATACTGTTGCATCAATAATCGTTTAAGAAAGTAACGATTATTTTATATATGTTAAGTGTCTAAAAACAGAAAATGTACATTTTTAAAAATTTGACGCCTTCCCTGGTAAAAATCTGGATGTACAAAGGGTGTTCGGAGGTCCCAAATCCCATATTAAATGATATTTAAGTGTGACTGCATCATGAAGTGATTTGATTATGTACACTTCCGCGAACACTTTAATTTTTACTCGAGTTATTGTACATGTTCTTATGGTCTGAAATATGAATATTAATGGGGAAAGCACTTAATTGCCTAATAATAAATTTAACGTCAAAATTCGAAATTAGCGACTATAAAAACCACTATATATAAAATGTTGATGGTATTTATTACTCCTATGAGTTATAGCTAACTAGGTTATATACCAAGCTGGTAAAATATGTGATCATAAAAAAACGTGGGCATGTCATATAAAAATAGACGACATTCCCAATGTGACAGTATTCAATACTTTATCTGGAATCTTCGGTGCGGATCTAATCAATTAATTCATTACGACAAAAATTATTAAACATATTATATCTACTTAGGTTGCATTTAGAATAAATTATAATACGTATGGTAGAATCTCTGGTGTCGAAATTTATCCATTGCATTTATTAGCCGCAATACAATATGTACATTGAATAGTATTAAATATTTATTCGAGAAGTATTTAATTTTAAAATTGGTGAGATTTAATTAATCGCGTTCAAATTATCTTAAAATTTCGAAATAATTTCGATATTGCATGATCGGGGAGGCTTATACGGTTACTGTGCCAGAATTCAATTTTCATTCTCTTCATCATCAAATAATGCAGTGTATAAATTGAGAGAGGACTTATATCGGATCAAGTTGTCATTTATAATAGTGAGAAAAGATTGCTTCAACCGGGTACGCTTTTACTACGTTTATACGGGGATTCGTTATGGAAAATCGATAAATTCTTTTGAAATAGTTGGTTACGCGTATTATTATCGGTACCCAAAATATAACCACTAATGTTTCGATGATTCTTTTACTATGCACGTATTTTTCATATTATAATGGATATATTGAAAACTATGAAAAATAGATCTCAAATATTATTTTAACTTTTATCTATCATTTTCATCTTACTTTTGTATCACATATGGGAAATGTTTTCCAATGCGTGGAAAATATTCTCAGGAGAAATTGTCGAACTAGATTAAATGTCATGTTTTACTAAAATGTATAACAAGATAGGTATAAAACGTATAAAAACTATCGTATCTCAAACTATCGGTTGAGAAATATTTTCTGAAGATTTTGAGAAAACTGTCTTTATCATAATCTGGCAGTGTATCCCTATTGGTAACTTTGAACCCAAACTGCTAATGATTATCTTGAATCGATAACGATCATTAGTGAAGTGATTGGGTGAAAAAGCTATCTGACGGTCAATTGAAAGCTCTGCAAAGCCCTGGTCTTTTTCGAAATAACGGCCAGCATAACATATTGTTGAACTCCAAACAAAAATTGGATAACTGCTGGAAATGCACTTTTGTTTTTCCGGGAAATCCCCTTTAATCTCGGCAAATCCCTTTTTCTCGTGGTTTAAGTCCGTCATTAGCGGACTGAACTCGCCACGCCGAGGCGAGCGGAACGCTTCGAGAACGAGTGGCGGAGATCGCAGCCGTTAACCCTTTTTGGAATGCAAAGGGTCCCACCGACAAAAGGGCCCTGGAGAGCTTCCTGGACAACTCCAAGAGATCGTTTGAGCACGAGAGCTATGAAGCTTTTCGCAACGGCACGCGTCCTCGATGCTCCGAGAATATTAAATTCCCGCTCGCCGCATAAATTAAAAGATAGCGATTTCTACTCCGACTGCGTATAAATTTCTCGCAAGCAGGGGAGCGTCCCCCGGATCCATCTATTCTCACCGAGCCACCCGGCTCTCTGCTGTTGGTAGAGCTCGTAGAGCTCCAACCTGGCGCACTCCTTCCAGTGCCGAACAAGATTTAAACTCTTTAGTACGGTAGCGCTAACTTTATTTTCGAATTAAATTAATTTTTTAGAAGATGTTATCGATGAGTCATGATGCGACAAAATATATATTTTATATCATTCATTGTGCTTGGTGATCAGAGCAGCAGATCGTACGCGAGGTTAAGCTTGGATTTTTGGTATATTAGCTTCAATTACACGAAACTAAATTACTATATACCGATCGAATGTCCATATTAATCTTTTATTAGGCATAATAATTTACATAGTAATTTACATGCACGGCAATTGCAGGCAGGGAAACTGTAAGTGGAGAGGGGTCTTGATTATGCAATTAATTTTAATCTCATAAGAGGCTTCGTAATAAAACAAATTCGGCTCTATTTTGTAGCCCTTATTAATTATATTCATTAATTTTTGTATAAGTAAATACATTACGCCATTTTATCAAATAATCATATAACACTTGAATTCATTTATAAGCGTTCTTTTAGGAATATGATGGAAAGGTTTCATCCCTTCAATTGTCAAATCCCTCGCCGACCTCCCAAATAACTATAACGATGTTATGTACTGCTTACAAATGATAAATGCTTCGAGAACGAACATATAGGATATCGTACACTATACAGCCTTATAATAATATCATACATTCTTTATTGAAAAACGAAAGACTCAATTATTTATTTCATGAACTAAAGTCTAAGTATGACAATTATTAAGTAATGTGGAACAAAACATACTTAGATCATTGAAAATTAGTTCATTAATATAAAATGTCATAAATTGCTGGTAAATTAGATTTCTCAAATCGGATATTAACCGATTTATCGACATTCTTTTTAATAAAGAAATTTTCAATTTCCATTATATTTTTATTGTTGTTTCTCCATTTAATTATTTGAACTTTGTGAAATAATTACTTAGTATTGTATTGTGATGATATTGTGATCTAATTGAAAGTATAATATTACATGCTTAAAATTTGAAACCATATTATAAATCTGAAAGAAAGCGTTTCACAGGGAATATTTTGTATCATATATATATTAGACATTCACTTTAATTTAAGTTTTACATTTTCATTGGTGGTTTCATTTGCATAATCTGATATGCTAATTTTAATAAGTGGCCATTCATTTTAACGTTCGTAAAAAAACGCGAATTCTGTGCAAATTTGTTTCAAAAGTACCTCCTATTCTCATTACTTTAATTATTATCTTTGACCATGTAAAGAGCATAATATCGAAACTTTTTTTACATTTACTACATTATTCGTAGTATTTTTAAAAGACACGGTGAGAAATTTTTCAGATAATATTAACTCGTGAACGCTCATGTATAGAATTCTCAGTATGAGGACTGTCGTTTCATGTCATATACGAATACCATTAAACGATAATGTCAACATTTCATCGATTCATATCGACAAGTAGGGCTTCGATATTATACTTAATGAGGTTTGGTTAAAACTTCTCAACCCACACATGTACTAAATACAGTCAATGCAATTTTACAGTAGCTGCGGACTACATTAATGCATACGATATAGTGAAGGATGATTTCACATCTAAATGTTACCGTGAATGCCCATAAATTGTGAAGCATAGAATCATTCTGCAATTGATATATCACCTAATCAATGTTGTCATATTTCTCTTTTCAATATTTTGTTACTTATTGAATATTAATAAGTTTATAATAAAGGTTTACTTTAATTTTTTTCAAATTATTCATTACTTTAAACTAAAAAGTGAAATCTGATTGTAATTGCCAATGTCGACTTAAAAAATGGATATGCCAAGATAATTTTCGAGGTCAAAACGAAAAATGCAATTTTCCATTACACATTACAACATGGTTTGTAAATGAAAAGAAATGGAAATTCAAATAATAAAGAGCGACTTATACCTATACAAGTTTTAAAAAATAAACATTTTAATCATTCCCTCATCATATGGATATTCGTAATTATTATATGTATATGAGAAATGTCAATGAAGGTAATAATTTTCGCAGAAATCTATTCTCATGTTAGGTATAAGATCATCGATGGTACTAAATTTATCCACATAAGATCAACTTTGAATCGCATTCAAGCTTGCGATCTAATGATGATTAAACTTCATTGGGTCTGTCATTTAGGTCCAAGTAATTTCGAACCAATTTAAAAAAATCTACCTGACTTGTTTACTCTGTGCGCATTCTATATCTGCCGTTTTAATTTATTGTATATACTCGGTTAGTAATTATAGCTATCAACAATGCAGCACTGAACTTGATTAAATTTTTGCACTAATTATAATGCAGGATGTAATTTATAATTTAAATTACCATTCCCCTAAAGGCAGAAAAATTGGCATGCTTATCCGAAAAATTATGTTAACGAAGAATGAATGTTGCATAAAGAGTAGACAAATATTGAACATAAGTATATTATTAAAACAAGGTGCTATAAGTAGATGGGACCAAATGTAGAGGTAATAAAATATTTTCATTTCTCATTTCCGTATAGGGCGACAGTTGAAACTGGTTTAAAAATTTTATGTCCGGAGCTTCCCGTCCCGTATTTTCATATCTACACTGGAATGTATGGAACTCCGCTTAGCCATGTTGTTTCATGCTCTGATCGTTTTGAGCTTGCGCGTACAAGCGGTCAGCCGTGTAACGAATTATAAAGTACGTCGTTGTGGCTTCATTTACATTTTCTCGCACGTCAGCCCGCGGCTGGACAAAATTGTTTAAATCGCCTTCGGTGCGCTTGTAAATTCCTATTACGACTCTAGATTCATTGATTCATTATGTTGAAAATTTCGCGAAATGCAGTTCAAACATTCATGATTATGTATATGGCCTGTTAAATTTAGTTTAGCCGATGTCTCTTTACAAATGTTTACAATGTGACAAAAATAATGCCATTTTAAACTTATTGATCAATAAGTTTAAAATGACTTTAAAAATATTTATATTAAAATTGAATGAACATTTTCCATTAATGCCAGTAAAGGAGACATTCGTAATAATCAACATTAATGAGTTGGCTGACCATGTGTAAAAAATGCACAAAATACTCGTTGGAAGACCCCACATAAAAAATAGAATAAACTTCTAGAGTTCGATGTAGAAAGTAATATGGCACATTTTGCCCAATGTAGAATTGCATCTATGTCCAGTGTAACAGTAATAGTATCCTGCCTGCCATATTCTTACCAAAATTTATCGAAAACTCGATTTTTGAGTTTTCTGTTTCAGATATTCTTTTTGAGACATTTGAAACTTCCTTTTACCTCGTAAAGAGTTCTACAACTTTCCCATATTTAATGTTTATCCTGGACTTATCGTTTTTGCAGTAGGACATCGCAAAGTTTGTGATTTATGAAGTTGTCCCCCACCCTTAACATTTTAAAAATTAGTTTTTCTAGATGAAATCGACAAAACTATTTCCAAAACGTATTAGAAAAATGTGTCTAGCTACTGTGATTTGACAAAAAATGCTATTATAAAGAATATCCCCGATCCATAAATGAATGGAATGATATATTATGTTGACTTGAAAATGTGTAACGTCATGGATGAGTAAAATATACATTTTGTACAATTAAATAACAAAATATTCAGGAAATAATAGAATAAGAATTAATTATTTAATTATATCAGGTCAAAATAAAATTATACCGTCTTTAATTCCCCGCTTGAAATGCTGCTATCTTAAATATTCTGATATGACTTAAATATTTGTCAAATATATCGGTCACTGGAAATTCGTATTGCGGTAATACATGAATCAAGTAAAAAATGATATAAATTAAGTTATACTGGTTCACATCGCTTCACCTCATTTAATTCAGTCCAATTATCAGAGATAAGCGCAGAACTAACCTACATGTTTCATTAGTGACATGGCTACCGTTACACATACTTCCTATACACATATGTATGTGCATGTATGTGTATATATATATATGTACAGCAAAATCAAATTATAGGTTGATACTGATATAACTGGAAAAAAGTAAATTAAATCGATCCAAACCCCGATGTCAATAAATTTACTCTACAATTGTATCGGACTGCCGGGACGCGAAGGTTCAGGCACAAAATCATATTCCATTGTCAATGTGCGCTTATATAAATATACATAAACGACAGAAAAAGTTACATTTTAGTATATCTTACATATTTGAGTCACGTGTATATATGTACATATATGTACAAAATGTAACGTAACCATTCAAATATATTCCAACCATTTACAAAAATTACAAAACCAGTAGTTTGCCGATTTTTTAACGTGAATTGTAATATGATTCATGAAATATATCTGCTAAAAGGAAATTTCAGCATTGGATTTCGAGAGTCCCGAAGACATTCATTTTATAGCTATCACAACGTGAGTTAGCAGCGGCAAGCTAATTTACTCGGGAAAACACGATTTGTTTTTCAAATTATTCCGGAGGAATTAAAATGTTCACGCGCGCGCGCGCCCGACAACTTTCCCGAAGGATTAAAATCCACTTAAAATTCAAAAGCTCGCGTTGGGCCGCCATTGCTAGGCCGTGAAATACGAGTCGCCGGAAGCTCATTGTCTGGGGAAAAAGGGTTATCACTGATTCATGGGTCTCCCACGCGACCACGCTAGCGCACTTCGAGGACCACTCGTGATGACACGAGTAACGCGTTATATCCCACAAACGAATGGACGCATTATGTAATGCATATTTGGACTTGTGACCTAAAGTCATTTTCACCCTGCCGTCTCTCAACTTAGAAATTCACAGGTATGTTGGAATGAGAGACGTTTTACTTCATTTTCATGTTGGTTTCTCTTCTCCATATTCTCAAATCTTAACATGGCAGAATAATTTTACATTTCAGCCGCAATGAGATAGTGCATTTCGGTTTAACATACACTTTACATAACCATCAGTATAAAATGTTTAGATTGTATAATTTACAATATTTTTTCTGACATCATTTACAATATTAACTAGGAGCTGAGCATCTGCGGAGTGTAGAATGTAACTAACTTGTATTTGACATCAATAATATAAGTTAGTCATAATATTTTCTGTATAAAAATTGAACATGAACATTTTCAAAACTTCGACTCCTCACTGTATTAGGTATGCATTAATATTATTTACGGAGTATATCATCAACTTCGCATGTGCCATTTCTTCCTCAGGCTCTTGCGCATCTTTCCACTTTTTGAAACACTACTGCGCATGTATCCTCCCTTTTGCGAACTATGTCGTACTTTTCAACCTCTCGAAAATTTACTGCGCACGTTCTGTCCCCTCCGCCGTCCACTAGGCTTATTACTTTAGCAAAACAAAAATTCCCAATCGATAGATACCTGTTATGCCGACTTGAATATTTCGATCCTATGTTCGTTATTATGGACCAGCAATTCTGAATGATAAACGACACGATTTTTTTTATTAATTCTTCTATCTCGACTTCTAATTGGTCAAATTAAAAATATCAATGAATGTTTTATTCGGAATATTTTTCTGGGTAATTTGAGTTCGAGTTCATTATTTTCCTCGACATATTAACAAAGATACAATTTTATTTTTTAATTTAGCATTTTAATCAATTAATTATTCAGAATATTGAAAATTGTAAATATATTTTATTTTATTTCTAGTTGGACTTTTAAAAAAATGACCTATAGATTCGTTATTTTTTTTTCCCGAATATTCTGATAATTGATAAAAAATTGAGGAAATTACAGTTTTTACAGTTAGATACAACATATATTGTTTCTTAAAATTTGCATCAGTATTTCATCTCCCTTTTCCATACCCTAGTATTCAAAAATCTACTAGTACTGCGTGCATTTTCGGCGTATCCAAAAACAGGTTACGGAAGAAATACTTTTAGTTATTTCGTAAGTTATCGCAGAAACCCCTACATCTATACGTACGTATACAATAAGTGTCTGACAAAATTTTTATTCGACTTTTGGGTTCCTTATGATCTCAAACGTGGACATTTGATGAAAGAATAAACTTTAAAATACTTTTTTTAATTTTTATTTTAGAAGTTTAATACGAACATTTTTAATCTATTGATTTTATGTATTGCTTTATGATATTAATAATCCTCCTTATTGCTCACGTTCGAAATATATAATACACTAATTTAATATTGTAATCCATCAATTTCCAGAGATATACATGCGTGTACGTGTGTCGAACATAAGTAATCTGAAAAGATTCAATAAATATTTTCCAGATGTGAAACTTAGATCTTTTTCTCATAATTTACTTTGTACACATTACTTTTGTATTCTATTTACAAATTATACGTAGTAGGTATATAGAATAAAATGTAAGAGACTAATTAAACTCTTTTAGATTTATATTGAAACTTTACAAAAATAATCGGACTCATGCCGACTAAAACTTTTAGATTGTGTTGATTAAAACAATATAGACTGAGAGAAAATATTAAAGGAGGAAGAATATCACCTTGCGGCTGTTATCGCATGCCTTATTATTTTGTGGTGCACCTTCTTTAAAGGATTTGAATTATTCAAAACTTTGAATATCGTTCATCTCGTGTAACTTATTGCTTTTTCAGTTAGCATACAAAAATGGTGAAATTTCATACCATTATTTTCATAACTGGCAGATCATGAATCATTTAACATTTAATATTTAACAGGACTGCTTCCATCCTCGTACTAAATAAAATACATTCCTACATTTTCACCTTAAATTTTTCTATCTGTATTTCAAAAATTTTAAATACTTTTAACTTTTTGTTTCAAAGTCTTAGTTTGGATGCAGTTTCCTTTTTCTCAGTCACACATTTTGAAACGTGCTATTTGACGTATGTGGTTGGTTAGTTTTTAGAACTTGAATAACTATACGTTTTACGGACGGTTAGAAATTTCAATTTGGCTTTCCACGCCTGTAAGCACCACACAAGCTAAGAAATTATATGTATATTGCTGCCTTAGAATAGTGTATAATCTACGTAAATACAAATTTTACTGTATATATTAACAAGAATATGACAAGCGGGTAAAGTTGAATGCATGTGTGTATGTATATACTTCATCAAATAAATGAATACCATTAATATTGGATGTGTAGCTTCATTAATAAATGCTGCCGGATATGCATTTCCGATGCAAGGTACAGTAGAGGTTGAATGATTTACATTTAACATTTTGATTATTGCAAATTGAGAATCCATATCATTTTTTTTTTTTTTTTTTTGAAATTCATATTGACCTAGCTTTTTTTTAAACTTCCATCAAAAACAAGGTAATTACTATCTCCTGACTATCAATTTTTGGACCACCTTCAGTCAGCGTAAGTGGGGGCACTTACGCCTGGAGCCGACTTCGACCCCTTTGTACCCACGTTCGTGTGTGCGTGTGTGTATGTGTGTGTGCAATGGCATAGGGAAACTGCAGAAAACCTACGCGTAGTATGCAGCCGATATCAGGTCAATTGACCAATACTTCTCAGTGATGCCGGGCAGCGTGAATAACCACGCGTGGTTCAGAGTGCACATACTTCGGGTGCCTGGGTGACGTGTAACCGGTCATACCTTGTTTTTCTTTTAAGTAAACAATTATTCCGGTGGGATTCGAACCCCGAAACTTCGAGTCGGTCAGCTTGGGCAAAGTACGTCTGATGCCTCATCTCGCACAACCATTGCGCCATTAAAAACCTTCTTTTAATTTGCAATAATACGCCGACAAAAATATTATTGTTGGAGGATTTATTCTTTAACTGTATCAACCGCAGAAATGGTCCTGAAGAATGATTGTGGCCACTATCACCGTTGCACCAGCAATACTTTTTCCCGCGAGGTATGTTTATTTACTGTGAAAATTCAAATTAGATTATTCTTGGTTTCTCAGATTCGTATTACGATCAATACCGGATGTGAACATTAGCATGTCTAAGTACCTAAGTTTTGTTCGTATGGATTATTTTTCCATGTCAATGAGATAAGAAATTACATTAAATGGTATGTTTGATTGTACTGACATTATTTCCCGTACGAAATTTTACCTGAAGCTCGTATAGCATTTTTTTTCACGGCATGAAAACGATTCAACATTTTAACCCTTACATTTGGGTGAATATTTATTAGAGTCAATGTCATCTCGCATGATACGACTATTTCAATTGAAATTGGCTCAAGATCACGCGTCGGAATTACTGGTCTCCGTATACTATTTCAATTTTCCCGAGTATCCTTCGTAACGGCATAACCGTCCCGTTACGTTAATTCGCGTTATCGACTGGAACCCCACGGCACATCGGAGGCATAGCATCGCATCAGATTATCAAAGGAAGGGAGGTGGGATAAAATGAAAACTAGGAGAAAGAGAATGGGCGAGTGTGAGAGAAAACGAACGAGGGCAGGGGAAGGGTAGACCGCGAATGGCACCACTCCCGCAACGGGATGATGTTTGAACGCATTTGAATATCAGGAAATGAAGCCTCCAGTCCCAGGGGTGGCCCTGCCGGCAAAAGCTAGCGAGCTCGTGGGTGCGAGAGAAACGCCCGAGTGCAATTTGAATAATACTTTGCATTTAAATGCTTGGCCCGATAAAAGAAAGCATCATGCCACTTGAAATATCCTATTACGTGCCATTATCTTACGTTAGTCAGCTGGTGAATCTTCGCTTTTCGTCTCTTCCATTTATCGCTGAACGAACCAATATCGGAAGGATTACTTACTTGCCTGTTCGGAACTTTACCGATCGAAATTGCAGTATGCGTCTGGGTACAATAGTCGAAGCACTATAGGTGAGCCTCGGGAGATCGAGGAAAAATCCGATCTAGACGGCCGACAATTTCTTGTATACGCGTGCACAGCCGCGAAGAATACCCACGTGGGATGCGTCCGATCTCAATCGCGGCACAGTTTCTCCCTGCTGTTATTTTACGACATTTCTTCGGAATTCGCGCGAATGTTGGCGGAGACGGACTTTACGGAACTTTACGGTTGAAACATTTAGGAAAGCAACGGAGGGAAATAATTATTTTTATGAGACAAGTTTGGATCTTTTCTCATTGTGATTTTAAAATTACATGCTTGAATTGTTATATCAGAAAGTAATCTTTAACATGATATTAAAGCATTTTATTTGCATGAAAAGACTGAGAAACACAAGCTTTAGTTATTAGCAGTAGTGCGCTGTACTACTAAAGAACTTAAGATTTAAAATGATTAACCTATGGTTGAAATCACAGAGTCAAATCGACTAATAGCCTCCCGGACTACTAATTTTAATTTCGTTAGCCCCGATTATTTTAATTCCCAACTGCTCATCTTAAATTTATATAATATGAAATTAGAATTTATGTTTTAATAAATTAATAAGTCAATTACATCTAGTAAGTATTTGAATGATTTTAACAAAACATTTAAGTAATAATATACATTTTTCGAATTTTACAATTATGCATTTTGATGTGCATTACGTTTATTGATTAAAATGTTCATTCAATATGGACGTATCGAAATATAATGAAAAATATGTAGTATTTGCTAGATGGTGATTTTACAAAATTTAAATGATATGAAAGGACGACCATAACTTGATTATGTCTATAATCTTATGTACGTTTAGAGAAATGGACAATTAAACACAGTGGCAAAGTTGAAAAAAATGTTTACCGCTTAAAAATTCTTTAACATCTGAGATCAAGTAGACGGTGGTAGCGTTGGCCTTTTTCCCAACGCATAAAACAGAGTGTAGACTGTGACATATTTAATAATAATAATAACATATTTTTGTACGTGATAAGACAGCGTGTACTAAATATGTAATAAGATGTAAAGATATCGAAATCTATCGTTATCATAGAAATGACTTTTATAATTTTCAAATAAGTGAAATACTCAAAAAGATTCAATCACATTAGATGTTTGTATTATATTAGACATTACGTAACCAGCATGCTATATGCAATATTTGTACATTTAAGAAGGACACATAACATATCAATATATGAAACACAAGAGGAACAGAGAATATTACTTTTTTAATAAGTATAGACTTATCATAAATAATGAAAATTATGAAAATATTTATAAGTATGTATTATAAACGCGTCTCGAAAATTGTGTTTGTCATTCAGCACAGTAAAGAAACTTTCTATATTAAAATGGATACTCAAGTTTTGTTTGTATGAAGTTCCCTTGAACTAAAATTATAGAAATCGTTATATTTAATTTTTTTAAATGTTTAAATATTCATCTATCATTGATTACTTGTTACGTTTTCGGGAAATTTATTAACGTTATTATATAAAGTCGAAACGGATACGTTCTAAAGGTATAAAAGGCAATGCTACTCTCTGAGTCTAGGACTTTATTTTGCATATGAGAGGAATTCCATCGAATAACCAATTTCTTCTTTATCATTATCGGAAAATTCCATTTGAGATCAGGACGATGACAATCTACTTTCAAATGCGCTCCTTCGAACCCTTGCGACCATCAGAGCGCTATTACTTTGTCGACCAGAAGTCGGTTAGCACCGTAACGGGTAAAAACTTATTCTTCGTCGAAAAAGCGATCCGATTTTATCACTAACTTTTGACAAGGGGCAACCAGTTGAAGGCCGCTTTTCAATTTCCATTGTTGTGCTTTCTTTAGAATCTCGTCATTTTTGACTTTCTTAAGGGATACTTTGAATTATCGATTATTATTTCCCTGCATGTCTCAATTAATCTCCAACATTCTAACGTTAAAAGTACGCCATGGTATATTTTTAACATAGTTTCGTTACTTAAAAAAAAAAAAAAAAATTGTGTGATGTGTAATAATTCTATCAAAATTCGACATCAGAAGCTCTAGCAAATATTTTTAGGTTGAATTGAACTCCCTATATAAAGTTCGATATTGTCTTGGTATTTATTATATTTCCTATCAAAGTAATACTTCATGGTGAACGAAAAATAAAACATTAACATATTATTTATTCTGTAATTTATCAATTGAATATCATTTATACACTGTATTAAAACAAAGTTTTTATGAAAACTCTGCGTATACAGGACGTGTGTACCAGTATTCAAATACAATTATATAGCATATATAATATGTAATATTTCAAAACTATTTCTTTATATAATAATATTTCTAACATTTAACTCCACATGTAAGTAATCATCGAAAATGCAATGTTATTATAAATGCATTTCTATTATATCAAGAATTACACTTGTAAATTGCTTATCTTTTCAAATGAGTTTTCGAACTTTTTCCTACGTCACGCGACGATAAAACCATTGTATTATATTTTAATATCGTAAATGATAAAATATCCAATTCGACTAATATGGCACATTATTCTGACGCGGCCACCGTTTCATCGCTGTAAATGACGCGGGTGGCTGCTAAAGTGCAGCTCCTCCGCTGCAGATGTCGAAGGTTACCGAGAGTGAACTGCAAGAAGCTAGGTGAAGTGGTACTCCGACATGTACACTATTCAATAGACAGACGCTGTTTCCATCAGTAGCAGCTGGTTCCACTATTGACGTACCTGCCTGCAGGACACACTTCCTTTTCCCCCATCTTCCCTCACTTTCTCCGTTGCAAGTTTCCGCTGCGATTTCGATGGGATCCGTAAACTAGAAATCCCGTTGTGAAAGATCGTCCAATATCTTGCAAAAAGCTTCACCGGAGCTGAGTATATGCAACATAAACACGAATTACAAAGAATGCTAATACTTAGACGTAATTACATAAAATTGAATATTAAAACTCGAAAAATACTGATAATATTTTAGGGTCAATTTACAATTATTGAAGGAGACTGTGAATTTTTGCTCCAAAGAATTTTAAACTATACTCCTAAACAGAAATAGAAGATCATAGAAGATGAGTGATGTCTCTGAATATTTCAGGAAATAATATGGGTACTAAAAACTCCAGATTTTCCTGATCAGGATATCAGCATGAAATACGATATTCGTACGAGTTTCATTCTTTATAATCAAATTTGTTAAACTTTCCTATAAGTAAATTTCGTTGCATAATATTTGTTGAAGTTAAAATTTCACATATTTTCTGTATTATTTGTAGAATTTTTAGAAATGATTCGTCTGGACTACCGTTCATTCGAGATTTATACATACACATAACAGAAAATTCGCGAGGTGTAACTCATGCTCACGAAATTTAATATGCTTGCATACCTTTTTCCAAATCAAATTAACCTTACTCACGTGGAAAATAAAACTTTATTGGCGTAAAAATAAAAGATACATATTTTTATAATGTATAGTTTCGATTGGTTAAAAGGAATACTTTACTTTGAACCAATCATAAAAGCTCTCAAATTATTAACATTGTAGAGAATAGACAACCTCTTAATTTATTCACGCACGTAATAAATAACAGCTTCATTCTTTTCTATGAATGTTTATACTAGAATATTTATTAATAACTAGTGCAAGAAGATGAATTCTAATCAAAATTTATATTATACTTCCATTATATTTATGGTCCAAACAATAAATATTTGAAATCTATTCCTACGTACATTGTTACCTAGATCTGTATTCTAGTTTTCACTTGTGGATGATTGAGTTAAAAATGTATGCTTATATATTTAACTGCTTAAAATACTAAAAACTTCCGATTACTAAACCAGAATATACACTGTATCACGAAAACAATATAAACACCTGCAGATGAACTTGAGTTGAAAACCAACTTCTACCTTATTTTTTTTGGGCAATTCGAGCTAAAACTCTGACATGCAAATCATAACCAAATTTGAATGCGCAAATGCTAGCTAAGACAGGCCGCTAGGAAATACTCTTTGCTCCCAGTACCGCATTCGTGAATATGCTTTAATTCGCGTCAGTTCTCAGTCTCATTAATTCACCTTATACCGTATGGTTTAACGAATATGTCTCTTGTACGCCAAGACAAGTACGACTGGATTCTCGTTAATTTTAGCAGTGGGCGTTTCGTCTTCCTTCCGGTAAATTTCGGTCGTCCGCATTTGCAATGTACCGACGCTATTGTCCTCATTACGTTTTAAAACAACTCAAAAATATTCATAGATTTGCAATTATGATATTGAACGCTGTATTTTAACTACATTTCAAATAATTTTTAACTAAATGTTACAGATAACGGATTGAAGGTTATGAAAGGAGGAATATGAATGGAATCTTTTTGACTATTTTTTTTAAATAAAGGCTGCGGATCCGTGAAAAGTTATTAATTTTGTCATATAATTACAAACGAGGAAATCAATTCGGCAGTAATTACAGTTACACATATATAATGCATGTGTTTAGATTTGAACACGTCATATTTTTGTATGACAAACTTTTCGGAACTCGTTCGATTTATCATTACAATATCTCAATAAGGAAAGATTACATAGGCTATTATCTTTGAAACTGCATTAGTACCATTGTTATCCTATGCAGAAGAATATTACGTGTAAATAAGCTCAGAATTCAACTGTATATTGTTTGCGCCGCTAAGTCCACTAATATACTAATATACGCTTAATTCATACGAACTGCTTGGTCGATCACGAGGTACGAAATAGTACTTATGATTCAGAAGAGACACGGTCGCTTCCCTATTGAACGATAAATATGCTCAACACAGGACGAAAGCCTAAGCAGAATACTATGCTGCTTTTAGACACGCACACTATGTCATGATCTAACACGTGTTGGCTACGTAAAATCGGTTCTCCAAAGTATACTTAATTTAGTTCTTTGCCGGGAAATATTAGTGGGCCGGATGTATTTCAATTTTCGCAGTTGGTCCGGTGTATCGAGGTATAATGAGAGAACAAAGGCGATTCATGCTGCAAGATGATATTTTGCAAGCGCAAGATAAAGCAGTCCGAACCTAGTGCGGGGTAGACTAGCAATGGCGGTCGATGGACAAGAGCATTTGTCCGAAATATGAGGGGGTGTTTAGGGACCACCCAGTATTCCCACTCCAATTCAAGTAATGGAGTCTGAAACATTCCTCTCACACTCGGCACTCGGACTCTGTTCGTGCCTTCGGCCCCTCCGCCTTCCTCCTGACCTTCTGCAAACACACTGCTATCAACTGAGTGTTTCTCTCTTCGCAGATCTTGCTGCTTCCACATAAATATAGAAACGAGGGATCAGCACATGGGGACTTGTTAGGGGTCCCTATATATACTTCACTATCTGCCGAACGACATTAATTTCTCTCACTGTTTGGCGCAAATTTATAGCGCCTACGTTTCTAACGTAAAGTCTGCAGAGGTGGTAGTCGTTGACCGTCCAATTAGAATTCACTGTCTAACGTTATTTGTAGTTATACGACGTGAATCGAGGATAGCAATGGAAGACTTAATTTATTGTTTCATATTATATCTTGATTATGCTCGAGAAACAATGCCTGTTTATAGCCGGAGAAAATGTATTTTTTATAAGAGGATATGAAACTGTATTTATAAAAGGCATGTTTCGACAAAAGATAATTTTATTATTTATATTTGTTCAAACGAAATGTCAGTGTAATTACAATTTAACAAAATTTGAAAATTTGAAAAGTTTACGAGCGTAATTAGTTGTAAACTAATGTATACCCATGCAGGACATTCATGGACATTTGCCAATGTTATCGTCACTCCACTTTTGTATTTGTAAAAACATGCGCAAGTCTTTTTCATCAATTTATTCTGCAGCAACGTAATTCATGTAGAATGAATGATAGTAAGATGAAGCGTCCCAATCACTTGCCTTTTTTATCGATGCTATAACTTACTCTCGGCCCATACATCCCGGGAATGAGCGAATTTGTTTACCACCATCTAGGTAAAATTTTTTATCGATTGATCGATGCGCCCGTACTTCGAGGCTTAAGTAACAGGAGTACTTCCGTCTCGAGAGATCCACTTGCATAATGCAAGAATATACCGTGAGAGCGATATCGGAGCAAGTAAGCAGAAGCGGGGCAGGCGGGAGGATTGACGCGCATACACGTGCATTGAGAGGAATTCATACATAAGCAGTTTGCGACATTTACACGCGCGACAGGATCCTAGCCAGGTCGACTTTGAGCTCCACTGACCCGTGTAACAGCCCGGACAGCCTTTCTATCTGCAGTACTTTACAATCGAGGGTTTTATTGAAATCTCTTCTACTGTCTTCTATATAAACCCAAAGAGACATTTTTATCTGTCAGATAAATTTCCCAGATCCACTTGCTCCTCCCCGCTCCCCTCAACTCTTGCCGCCTTCTTCTTCTTCTTCTTCTTCTTCTTCGAGGTAGATCTATCTATTCGGTAGACTCTTCTCTTAGTTCCGCACTTTCTCAAACTACAGGCCGAGGGCGAACGGTAAAGAATCCTCAGCTCGCACTCACTTCCCATTCGAGGAGAAATTATTGTCGAGATATGAGAGAGTCGGAGTTATTGCTGATAAACCCCGAACGGTGGACACCGCACCTTATACCCTCGTTGTGCCTTCCGCATCCTCGTCCCTTACCTCCTCCACCCTTGTCGCACTTCTATAGTCGAAACGACATTCGAGCTATCCGGAGAATCGTTGCGATCCACGATCTGTCATTTGATGCGTCCTTTACGAGCTGCTGTAACACGGACGCTTTAATTCGCTGACCGATCACCGACAACGACGATAGTAACGGCGGTCGCCGGATACTAAAATCTGTATTCCTATGCGCTGACGACTCGAATCGTTTTTTGGCCATGATGCGGCATTTTATATTCGGATATCTTCTTTGATGGTGCAGTAATCATATGTTTGTCCCTGTGGACAATAGGTATTAACATTTTTAATAGTTCTGTTTAAGAATTCTGCCAGAAATTGCTTAGTTTTCAGAAAATTGTGATATTCTTTTCTAAAGATAATAATGGCTGAAGGGGATTGCCGCTTCAATTCAAAGTAGAGCACCAAGTTCGGCTGATTTGAGCGATAAAATCTGAATCTTACTCGGACGACTTTCCGGAAAATTCGCCGTCTTATTCCGTGGAGTGGGTTTTCATCGAAATTTTGAACTTAGACCTATTTTGCTTGATCCAAGCGGTCACAAATGTAGAATAACTAATATTCTTCTACTTTTATATATTATAATGCAATGTACTTTTCTCCGTTTATGATGACCTTATTGAATATATATGATATCATTCAATTTTTGTCGTTTCCTCTTGAAACTCTTAGTAATTTTAAATTGTGTTTTAATTTATAATCTGAATTTATATAAAGATTCATGTAACCATAAAACATGTGGGAATATTTCATCTTTCTTGCCGATATGATGTAGAATCTGGCTTGAATCAGAATTCGTTATCAGTTCTTACAGTCTATAAGTACGGCTTAGTTCGATCGTTTGATACAGGGGAAAATATTGCTCACATTTTTGTTGTTGTCAGCGTTAAACGTTTAACTGACTCTCATCTGACTGATTTCACAAGGTCTTTGTTCTATATAGCGTTCATTTATTGTCGAGCTTGTTATTTGTTTATTCAGTGTCGTTACAAACTAAATATAAAGACAAATATAAAAATATTAGTTGTAATTACGGCTTACAATAAGCAACTTTGCATTAAAAAAAAAAAAAATAAATAATTAACCTGGAAGAAAATGTAACGTGGCCTTGCCATGCCAATTTTTTGGCCAGGGATATGGAAAAGCATATTTGACGAAGTCACACGAAAACAATTACGTAACTCAAAAACAAGAAATGAACGAAAAAGATTCATTCCATACGGAAATTATATGTACAAATGTTAATTTATATGGCAATAAAATGCATTCAATTATGTTTCGAACGTGATAACAGCCCACTTCATCACAATTTATTATTTATGTTTCTGTAGTGTTATAGCGTACAAGTATTAACCTTTTCAGGACGGGACTGGTCGATATATCGACCAGTCAATTATCATAAAATTTTCATATTTTGGGGATAATATTATGTTATATAATGTTGAT